>JARKIA010000044.1:600000-892720 GCA_029289565.1 Mycena galericulata
GGAAGGAAGCTGTCGGGCCGAGATCCTGCAGGCATCGCAGCGTGCTTTGAAGATACGGCGTCGCTCTGCTTCCTGATGTGGATAAGTCCAACCAATCCTCGAAGAATCGTAAGTCATGCTGAAATTTGAAATCCGATGTGGCACGAGAGTAATTGAGAAAAACGTGTCGGCCCGCAAGCCCCGATGTCTTTTTTCTCAGTGCGCATTCCAAGCGCATTCGGAATCGGATTGCCAGGGGTGCTGGTTGCCTTTCGGGCCCATCTTGACGAAGAGCTTCAAAGTGGACGTTCCAGGGACGGGATGACGGGCCGTGCCGCCGAACCAACACCGCCACAGACTGTGCATCGATAAGATTGTGTTTCTGTTCAAAACTTTATTTACACTCAATTTACACCAGTACAAAAGAGCAGCATAACTTCAATTGTTAAAGGGGAAAATTTTGCGGGGAACCATTGATATCTTAACGTTTAACGTTCGTCGCGGTGATCAAATAGCATTTTTAGACTTTAGTTAGACTTTTGTGACTCTAAATCATTCGACCAACATTTGATATCGATATTAGTATAGCCTGCTAGCGGGGAGCGGGGCAGAGCCGCATGTATGCATGCAAGTAAGCAGAGCTACGCGGTAACACACGCCGTTTACATCGCGAGTTATCCGGGGTACAAACTTCCCAAGCGCGCTTCCAGGCTTGAAAATGACCAGAAACGCGCCAACTCGAGCACAAAGAACGAGCATATCTCGTCGCCCCTGAAGGACCGAAAGTGATCGAAAGCGCTGAAAATCCGGATCGTAGCCCGAACTCGGAGGCGATAACTTCAGGAGTTTGCCCTGGACGGTGGAACGAGCCCGATAAAGGACTGTCCGATCTTAGCCTTGCCGGTCCGAGCCTGGGTCGCATGTTGGCCGACTGTCTTCGGCCACCATACCGCTCCTTCGCCAGCCGGAATCGTCGCGCCCTTCATCGGAAGCGCACGAAGATACGCCGGGTCGTCGTTCAGCGCTGCAGGCCCTCCCGCGAGTTTTCGATCCGAGACATACCTGCGGGTCAACAAGCAATTACTTCGAGCACTTGTTACCTCGAGACGAGTGCGACATACCAAATCGGGACCTCCGCGAGGAGTCCGGGGCCTGTGGGTGAGATGTGCGCGTATTGCGGGTGTTCGATGTGCAGCTGCAGGCTATACTATAAAATGTGGTTAAAGACGGGGGCAAATGGAACGTAGGTGCATACCTCGCGCCCGATTTCGGTGTAGCGGTAGCTGACGGGCCGGCACGGTGGGATGCGGAGTTCGCCCTCCAGCCGCTGGAAGTGGTCTGGTTCAGGCATGTCGGGGTCGTCCGGAAAGTCCTCTATTGAGTTTGTGGGCGATGGGGACCGCTCGTCGGATATACCCTCCCCAGCGTCCGTCGGCGGTCCCGCGTCATCTCTGGCTTCCTCGTCTGCCGCAGTCCAACTATACATGCGCGACCCAGCCGAAGGTCTAACCTTGAGAGACTGCGCTTCCGCTGCTGGCGTGCTTGCGCCGGGTAAATCCAACGAGACTAGCTCTGGGACCGGTTCTCCATCGTTCGGGCGGCCTGTATCCGCAACCCACACTCGCCCATCTGTCATCTGCTCCAACGTGCGCGTCTGCCGTGACTGTTCCCGCGGCCGCAGGGCCTCAGATGACGGCAAGTAATCAGCCTTGTAGTACCCCACGCTCACCGCTGCGGGCTGGCCAAGGAGCTTCAGTGCGTCCGCACTCTTCGACCAGAGTAACAGCACAAACTCGAGGGTATGACCCGCCGTGTAAACCGCCGGATCCTGCACACCCAGCTGCAGTACGGCACGTTCAGTGCGCGCATGAAGGACGCTGACAGTGACGCACGATGCCCTCAACCTCGACAATCTGGGCTCCGACGCGGCCCCTGCCGCCGAAAGGGCTAAGCACCCACCCCCCGATCGTCTCGCGTTTGAAGGGCCAGTCCTCGCGCGACGCGAGAAACGGGAATGGCGTCGCTGGCCGCGCCAGCGGGCGCATGAGCGGAATGTACTGTAGGATCATATCCATGTCCTCGTCAATCCCACCGACGCTGTCTCGTCGTACCCCCACCCCACATGTAAAATTTATTTTCCCCGACGCTGTGGATAGGGTTGGACTAGAATCTTGAGAAAACAGACGGATGACGCACGCGGCAGAGGCACTAGAGCTTTGGTCTGCCAATGGGCTGAGTATTCACCGGGGCGCAACGAGTCAAGCTACGCACCTTCCGTGTGTCGTTGTCCGGGTGGGTGACCGGCACAAATTTGGGAAGCGGTGGGAGCTCGAAAGGGAAAACGTAGGTCCCTTTAGGAAACTTATCCTTGAATAGCCGGGGCTTCTGCTCGGTGCGTAGCGGGCTGCCTTTGTGGCGGTTCCATACGTTTGCGGTTAGGCTGACGATTTGGCCCGTCGGTGCTGTCGCACTAAGCTGAGTGGTCGATGATCAAGGTACGTTCACGTCCAGAAGAAACTGAATGCGCGTACCCAGACATCGATGCTGGATATGTTTTTGGTCTTTTCGAGACATAAACGGACTTCTCCAGCGACTCTGGCTGTCTTGCGGGTGAATTTACCAGCGTTTCGGTGAGGTTAGAACCAACCTTCATTGTGGTACATCGCGGCCAGCGACGTCCCGTTCGCGTGGTTATACAGAATAAGTGATAGCCAATGGTTATCCTCTCCGATTCGGAGAGGCAAAACAGTGGCATGCGCCATGGTATATGCACACAAGTCTGTTCTTGCGGCAGTCCCATGCATATCCGACGGCTGCGGCGGGTTCTCAGGCGTACCATTCCGGCGCACCTGAATCCTCGTGAGCGTTCCCACTATTCACACGTCTCACAGTAACTGACCTAGCGTAGAGAAATCCGGGCGTCGGCGTTTTTTGACGCGCTCGCCGCCGACGGTGAGCGAATAAAGCGATGCCACCAACGACCGAGCGCCAGCCGACTTAATCGACGCGGAATCGGTCTTCTTGTTGGCGGCGCCGTCCTTGTTCTTCTTCAAAATGGTACGCAGGAGGGACATGACAACGCCACGGGAGGAAAGCGAGTGTTATATAGGAACGTCTGTGCGCTGAAGCCATATGGCACATTGATGGTACCACGCGTAGCGAACGTATCACCAGAGCTAATTGAGGGGCGTTCGACGATTCCCCAAGCCACAAAAATTGGGGAAAACTAGCGCTGGGTGAGCAGGCCGCGGATCAAGCAGATGCTGAGAACTAACGTGAGTACAGAGCTAATGGACGCAAGATACAGGGAAGTGTAAAAGCCCGCTCTTGAAAATAGCGTATCCAAGAAGAGAAAGGGAAGACCCTTACGATTCTCGAGGAGTCAGGTAGCAACCAAGCAATCGGCCTCCGGTCCGAGATTCTCCGTTCACCTCCTTCACCCGAAAAAAGGAATTTTGTTCTTCATGAATCGACCTGTTTGCCAATCTCATTCTTATCCGCCGACAAGTATCGAGCAGTTGGATATTGAACTCGTGCTACATCGCTCGACCGCAAGCACGTTGAACCGTGTGGACGGGTGGACGCATGGCAACACTCAATGTATTATAGCCTGTGAACCTAGGTACCTGCGCGCATGCAGCCTTCATATCAGCCTTTCCAAAATTCGTGTCGTGGCAACACGTCTAGGATAAATCGATACAAATCAAGGGCTAGACATGTCCGAAAGGACATTTCTTCGCCGACGGCCACCAGCGGCCACCCGAGTCCCGAGGCTCTCCCGCATGGCGTACCGTGAATCTCTCGCCACCAGCTAAGGTGCCTCAACCACTCCCTGGCCCTGGCGAGCCCTCAAGTATATAAGGAAGGATTACCACAAGTGATTCAAGCAAAATCCAAGAATTTGACAGGTCACCACAGTAGGTTGCGACCACAGCCGCGGCAGGCTACCCCATTCACGTACACCCAATGTTCATCGTGAATTGGATTCGAGAGCAGGTACATGCCTTTAAATGCATATTACCTACTCAGCTATTTGTTTTGCTGTGAAAAAGTTCCTCGCGGTCTCCAAGTTAACGATGTATCATCGCCGCTCACTTTTTGAAAGAAAACTCAACTGTTTTTATTGAATCGTATCCATCTACACTCTCCAGCAGCCTTTTTGACACGGTTCATGACGGCTAATCCCTCCCGCTCTTCTTGAATCTCTTCTATAAGAATCAGATCTACACCTTGCCGCTCTAATGTGAGCAGCCCATCGAACAAGAGATGCGCCGTGACCGAGGGTTCGGCGGTAGGTCCAAGCAGAAATCGGGTCCATTCTATTCCATTCGTCGGCAGGCTGCAGGTTCCGAGCGTCGAATCGCTTGGAGACAATATTCCAACCTTAAGCGGTGGAGCCGTGTTGCCTGCGGACCGGAGAGAAGCTAAGAAGGAGGCTGCGTCCAAAGGCTGCACCCCGTCGGGCGGCGGAGACGCAGTATACAGAAGATACACGGGGACAGCAGGAGAATAATGCCGGTACTTCATGCCCGGTGTCGTTGGCGCCGCCTCCATTGCCTCGTCCCGGTAGTCCCGCCGGTGGACCAAGACCTTCGGTACTCGGAGAGAGCCACCCATCTCCTCGCGCAGCACCCGTTCAATGTCCTCAACGGTGACCCCCCCGGGACGTAGCACGCGGATGTCACCGTCCGCGTTCAGCCCATCGACGACGGTGCTCTCTACCCCGACGCCACACGCGCCGCCGTCGAGGATGATCCCCACCTTGCCGTCCAGATCCCGCTGCACGTGCTCTGCGCGCGTCGGGCTGGGCTTCCCAGACGAGTTGGCACTAGGCGCCGCGAGTGGCGCGTTTGCGACGGCAATCAGCGCGCGGGCGACCGGATGCGAGGGCATGCGGATGGCGACCGTAGGCTGGTTCGCAGTGATGATCGCGGGGATGATCGCTGGGTCGCTGGGGAAGAGCAGAGTCAACGCGCCAGGCCAGAAGTGCTTCATCAGGGCAGTATACGCGTCCGATACGACATAATCTTGGGGAAGCAGGGTATGCAGCATAGGAAAGGACGAGACGTGTACGATAAGTGGGTTGTCTGCGGGGCGTCCCTTGGTGGAGAATATCTTGGATGTGGCGGAGACATTCAGAGCTAACGCACCGAGGCCATACACCGTCTCTGTAGGAAACACGACGGGCTGAAGATTGTGCACAAGATCATGAGAGGCGGCTTCCAAGGCACGGAGAGTGTCCGGCGAAGATATGGTAGGTAGCGAGGCCGAGGCTGGGAACGAAATCGAGGACGGATCGCACTGGAGAACTCGCGTTGAAAAGGCCATTAAGCGCGTCCTGAGCATAAACGAAAAAAATTGTCTTTGTTTGTACAAATGACTCCAACTCCCAAATATGGTAATAATAATTTCGATCCAGTCATGTGCGTAAAAAGCCCAACTTGTTTCAGTTTTTATCTCCAATCACTCTGGCAGCGCACTCAAGAGTCTCATCTTTTCATCCCACTGAAGGTCCTCGGTGAATTCAACCCCCTTGTCTTCCGCCAATACCAAAATCGCTTGAGGACCTCGAAGTGGTTCCCCTGCACTTTCAACAGCATCCAGTTCTTCGTAGACACGTGTGAGCCAATTTCGGGCAATTTCTATCTGGCTTTTAATCATGGTGGGGACTCTGAAGGCCCACAGGACCCTGTCGGTTCCGTGTGTAACGTATCCTAGCCTTCCTTTGAGCGCCAGAAACAATATTTTGGCGTGTGCATACCTTCGGGGCGTATTTGCTCGGGCGTCCAGCGAATTTCGTATCGTAGGACCGGAAATCCCGCTTCGTGCAGGTCCCGGATGAGTATTCGTATCGGCAGATGGACTTGGCTATCGCTGAGGATCTCGCCAAATAACCTTTGAGACGCCTGACTAGTTGCATTTTCCGGTAAAGTGGGGTAGTATTGCATCAATTTTATGACCATGTCCTTCGGATAATACCGCTCGAGATTCGGGCCCGATGTCCTTTGGTGTCTCGATCGGATGGGCAATGGAATAGAGGTACCACTCTTCAGTGAGATCGCCGACGAGTATGCTCTTGACTCCTTTGTCGCGCAGAGCCTTTGCAAATCCACCTGTACGCTGCCACGCCATAGGGTTCGGAGATATCGGTAGCCAGTTGCCGTCCAAGCAGCCACGGAATGTCCCGTACTCTGTGCCCAAACCGTCCGTCTCGATAACTTTAGTGATCTCGGACGCAGGAACTTTCGACAACTGCATTCAGAGCATCGGGAGAAGAGGGATCTATATTGAGCGCCCGGCAAAGAGCTTCGAACTGAGGGCGCAACTCTGCGGGAGTCTTTGGGTCGCAGCTACAGAGATGTATGAGATCCGTTGCAAAAGTGATTTGAAATCAGTTTACACTATTGCGTTGGACTGAAGAACAGCGGAATGGAAGGGCGCTTGTACGCCGGCAGGAAGGTGCGACGCGTAGTGGAGTAATTGGTGGACCGAGTGGGCGCCTAAAGGACGTCGTGAGAAGCGGAATTAGATACGTTGAATCAAACATACCAGCCGAGAGTCCTGCAATTTGAATATTTCCCGGATCGCCTGGTCTGACCGTTAAGAGCTTGGAGGGTGACTCAAGCCAAAATCACAAAACCTCCAAATGATACTATATTCTCACTGATCCATTCGAGGGCAAGCCACTGATCTTTGAAGCCAAAGTTGCCGGTGATGGGCGGTGTGTCGCAAGCCAGAAAGCCGAAGGCAGATAGTCGATACCCTATATTGACCCATACTTCTGAACGTTCCGCGGAAATATATTGCGCTTGTGACTTGAGTCCATGGGGAGAGCCGAATTGAAGAAACCTGCAAGATGAAATTTAATGGATACTTACGAATAGGAAGCAGTAGGTTCCTACCCTCCATGAATATAGACCTTGACGGGGAACCCTTTCGTTGTGGGGAACGAAGGAGGAGAGACGATGTTGAGGAAAAGGCTGCGGGCAGAAAATTAGCCATCGCTTGGTGCACGGTCCATTGTCCATTGTCCAAGCTTACGCATTTTCCGACGGCTCTCCGTACCCCACTTTATCTTCGAACGGAGTATCTGCAATCTAATGGGCACATGCACCATGAGAACTTGGGTCTGAATCACCTCGTGCCTGGCCATCGTTTTTGGGTTGCGCTGCATCTATACTCGGAATCAATTAAATTCAGTATATAAGGAAAACATCGTACAAGTCAATTCACGGGTATACTCCCTCGCGGCGTAGTGGAAGTCCGGGGGCAGCGGTTTGGGATCTTGAAATCTGGCTGGAGGAAGAGCATAGGGTACCTCTTGCCTGCGATAAGAGTTACTGCTGAAGCCCAGATACTCTACATACCGAGAAATACTGTGGCACCATTTTCCGCACGTGCCCCTGTGAGTTTCCCGTACTTGGTCTGTACTTGTACTCGGGGGGTTGACTTTAACTCCTCGTGCAGATGCACAGCGTCCATTCCGGAATCTCTAGTAGAGACAGCGGCCGTGGCGGACAAGTTCTTGTCAACCTTGCCTCGGTGGGCGTATTCGGAAGGTCGGGATTAAGGACCAAAATAGGAATAACATGCGATTTGGCGCCTCTGTCAAATGCTTCTGAGCTTCTTGTCTTATCACTCTTCCAATCAAACGAGACAAAACGGCACGAAGGCCGGATGGTTCCGAGCGCAACCCGAACCGGGAGGGATAGGTCCCTCACCGTACGACTCCATGCCGTCGATAGGGTCAATCAGCGCTCGAGGTGGCAGGAGGAGAATTTCGAACCGTGGGTCCCCGATGTCATAATTTTGATGGACACGTGCCGTTACGTTGAGTCTCGACCTCTTGGCGTACCTCCAAGACCACTGGAAGCTGGTGGTTGAGTCCGTGGGGAGTCCCGCCCCATTTTCCCGCTGTCACCTCGCTCTGCGCTTTACCGGTATTCCCACAAACAGCGTGTGGGATCTCTTGCCGGATGGAGACGTACAGTGCAGTGCCGGCTTATCTACAAGTTCAAAGACGCTGAGACTGAACTACTCTTCTTCCCGACCTCAATGGCCACAAGTCCAAATTCTGATAAGAAAGGCGACGATCCATCTCTGTCTGAAAAAGACAATGTTTATGTGCTAGATATCGACAATGCAAAGCTGGCAGAACTCGGGTACAGGAGCGAATTCAAGCGTGAATTTTCGCTCCTGGAAACCTGTGCCTTTAGTTTCAGTATAATGGTGCGCAAAAGGTGTTGTCACTGTTGCGCGTCTTGCTCAACTGCGGATCTCGCAGGGCATCGTCGCGTCCATCTCTTCGACGCTTTCCTTCGGGCTGGTAAATGGTAAATGGTGTTTCAAGCGCATCGATGGCAGCCAGTTGTACTCATAATCCCTCAGGCGGCCATGTTGGCCTTGTCTGGGGTTTGTTTGAATCCAGCATATTATGCCCTTCCATTACTTACTTGATAAGGTTGGTTCATTCCTTGCTTTTTCGTCATGTTCGTGGCGCTCAGCATGGCCGAGTTGGCTTCATCCATGCCGTAGGTCTTTGGCTTTAGGCTGAAATGTCTGCGTCTGATCATCTCTCTCATCAGGACAAGTGCGGGCCTATATTATTTCTCCGCGAAAATGGCACCCATAAAATATGCTCCATTGGCCAGCTGGATCACGGGCTAGTCTCTTGCAGCAGACTGTATTCGTTTTCTTACGCTTTTAGTCAGGTTGGGCAAATATTACTGGACAAGTGGCTTTGGTGCGTGTCTGCCTTTTTAACCGGGTATGCTACCAATTCTTAGGAGGTTCATAATAGGTTTGCTCGATCGATTTCACCTGTGCTCAAATGATTACGACTGCCATCGCTGTCGGAAGTGACGGAGAGACTATTCTGTCACTTGGGGCTACCTATGGAATTCTCCTTGCCATTCTGTTCTCCCATGGCGTCGTTTGTTCTGCTGCAACGAGAATTCTTGCCAGGCTCAACTTGTTTTACGTGGTTGTAAACGGCGAGTACGGCGTGGTTTGAAGTTATCTTTTGATCCTAGGCTCTCTGCAGTGGGGACCACGCTAGCTGCGATAATTTCCCTTCTCGTCGTTTCGGGGGACAACAAGGTCTCAACAAAGGACGCATTCACCTTGTTCGAAAATAACAGCGGATGGATGAACAGTAAAATCACGTGTTCGTTCAACCTTGGAGTTTCTTCTAACGCAGCGATCAGACGGTTGGGCCTTTATGCTTGCTTTTACCTCTCCCATGTGGACCCTGACGGGATGTGAGTGTTCAATTTTACTCCCTGATATACAGTAACATGTATAGATGATTCGGCCGCCCACATATCAGGCGAGATTCATTCTGAATGGTTTATTCATCCAATTGACCAGTAACTAAGAGGAAACGGCTGGTGCTGGTAGGGCAGCTCCGATTGCTATAGTGTCCGGCGTCGGTGCCACCGCAAGTTTAGGGTGGATCCTTCTCATTTCGACTTCTTTCGTTATTCCTTCAATCGATGATCTTCTTGGGACGACCCTGCCACTTCCCATGGGCCAAGTCTTTCTCGACGTGCTCGGCAAGCGAGGAATGTTGATTATATGGTCCTTCATTATTGTGGTGCAAGTAAAACCCGTCTTCTTTTTCGCTTAGTTATCGCTACATTGCCGTTGCTTAGTTCGTTACCGGTGCTGCTCAGGGAGTGGACGCATCCCGTGTTGTTTTCGCCTTTGCAAGGTAAGCTTACGTCAATAACCTCGGTTACACCTGCCTGGAACGTGGCGCAGGGATAACGCCTTGCCCGGCTCTCGGTGGTGGAAAAAGATGAACTCCAACGCCGTTCCTGTCCATGCAGTGTGGTTTGTCATGTTTTGGGCTGGAATTTTCGGTCTCCTCGGATTTTCCACGGCTGCACTCACATCACTTGCGGGGTAGGCTTACATGTCCTTCATTTTCCGACTTATCAATACGGAGATTAAAGGGCATCAGTAATCGGGCTTTACACATCCTACTCTGCGCCCATATTCTTACGCATAACATCCGGACGAAACAAATTGGAACCTGGCCCATTTAACTTGGGTCGGTGGTCTACCCCTGTCGGAGCCGTTGCAGTTGCATGGGTGACCTTTGTTACCATTATGCTGCTGTTCCCCCCGGGGCAAAGGACCACTCCTGGCACTATGAGTAAGCCCAGTTTTATCTTTCTTCTGAACCTAATCTAGAGTTAACTTGATGCACCAACAGATTATGCAGCCCTCATCGTCGGGGCCATTTTTATTTTTGCTACAATATCGTGGATTATTTCTGCCCACAAGTGGTTCCATGGGCCCTATTAGAAATGTTGACGATGCCTATGGCGTGGAACAACGTCGGAAATCGTAGCATAGCCTATAGGTGTGTATGTACGTCGAGGAAGACGCATTGGGACGAATTAGTATATACTAAACCATCGTCCGATCTCATACTTGGTCTCGCGTCGGCAAGTTCCCCGAAAAATGTACTGAATTCTATATATAGGCGGAGCAGTTTTGTTTTTCTTGACAGTGCACTATGTCAGTGTTCAAATTGTAGCGATGTGAAAAGAGAGTGCCTTTGATTTTCTGGGTTAAGGTACAACATGAAACGGGACACATATTCGAAAGACAGGAAATCAAACTTGATATCGCGGCAAAGTAATTAGAGTCAATTTACTTGAACCTTACCCAATGGGGTCTTGGCCATGACGCTGATCCAGACGTTCAGGGAGGTATGTAGAAATTTGGGGTTGCTAAAACGAACCTCAGAACCTCGAAGAGCACGTCTGCCGCTGCCATAGTAGTCAATTCTGCGTTAGCTGTAAATCACAAATCACACATTGGCGTCAAAAATAAAGAAACTAATAATGCCCGGGACTGGATAAAACTTACTGTCGTACGCTGGGGCCACCTCCACGATGTCAGCAGACACGATATGCAGGCCCGAGAGCCCTCTCAAAATTGTACGCAGTTCGCGGGTTGACCATCCTCCCGTTTCAGGTGTCCCCGTTGCTGGAGCGAACCTGGAACATTATGAATGAGAATGGTGATGATCAGAAATGCAAGTAGGACTCTTACGCAGGATCAATACTATCGATCTGGTTGAAAACCGTCAGTTCAAAAAGGTAACAATCCACAAAATTCTCACATCGATGGAGAGATATACTGGGTCATCGCCCACGGTCTCACGAATCTTCTTGATGATGCCATCAGTACCTTTTTCTTTTTGATCAGACTCCGTGGGCGATGAGTAAAAGACTGCCTACCGATGGTGTCTATCTCCCGAGCCTCAATCCTCTGAAAGCCGCTGGCGTCATCGTTGTCGTAGTCTTCGGGCCCACTCAAGGTAGTGCGAATTGCCCCGTGCTGTTGAAACGAATAAACTAGGATCAAAGCTTCGAGAAACGAGTACAGATAATGGAGAGGGAAGTCGGGGGTGTGGAACATGAAACACTTGCAATTGAGGATCCATTTTTTATCAGGCCTTCTTGGCTCGCCCAGTAAAAGTAGGTACCATGATTTATCGCAGCCTGGTCACTTGGAGCACCTCCAAAGACAGACGGCTTCCATGTGTCTAGATGCGAGTCGAAATGAATCACGGAGATTTTCCCATATACCGAGTTGATCGAGCGGAGGAGAGGTAGAACTATTGTGTGGTCGCCCCCGAGAGTGATGACTCGGGGATGGTGTTTACCGTCGAGGGAAAGGGGGATTAGGGCTTCGCCAGTGACGGAATCATTACCCAACGGCGAAAAGGCTTCCCGCTGAAGAAGCGACTTGTGGCCACTGTAACTAGGATATGAACTCCGAAATGGGATCGGATGGCGCACTAACCTTTCGATTTGCTCAATGGCGACTTTATTGTCATAGGGTCTAGCACCATTCGGTTAGTTTGAGTTGTACCTATCTGCGTTCTACTCACGTCACTGGGATGTCGCCACAGTCGACGATGCGGAGGCCAGACCTGAAGGGGTTGACTTGGAGGGGGACGTTATACCCCCCGTAGAGCGTCAGACGGCGGCTACCTGCTCTAATACCGGAAGGGCCAAACCGAGCCCCTGGTCTATAGCTGTGGTTGAAAAGTCAGATGAGGTATAGCGAAATAGTTAAGACTAACCTAGTCGCTGTATCCTGAGGATATGGGCCGTCAGGTCAATTCATATGGACTCCGAGGGGACTTACGAAGGGTGCGCCGATGAAGGCTATATCAAATGGAATATGGCGTTCTCGAGTGAGACATTGAACCCAAGGCAATTTCGCGAAGGTCTATGCAAACAGTTAATGAATATCGCCTCGTCGGATGAAAGGCTGCACTACAGTAATGCCAGAGAAGACGGCGTCGGCGGTTACTTCACCGTTCTCCCCGCGATAGATGGGCTCGAAGGGAAAGCGTACGTAGTCCAATGGCATTTGATCTTCGTGGTGATGCTCATGGGCTACGACTGAGGCTGCGAGAGCAACAAGGGAGAGGAGCGCTGAATGTAAAAGTTGCATGGTTGAGGCTGTCAAAAATGGGGGGAAACTCGGAGAGTGTAAAACCGATCCCAAACACCATAAATGCTTTCTGGTGCGAAAAATACGGCGGAGAGGAATAACCCATGACTTGAAGATTGGAAAATAACGTTACGGATCAGGGAGGCCGCTGTAACGTACGGTCTTTCGGGCTAGGTTTGCGTCGTGTCGATTCCGGGTAAAGGGTTGCCTGGCCAAGAATCGGATGTTTTGAGCGATAAAAGTGGCACCCCCTGACACGGGCCTGTGAGGTAATCGTGAATCGAAGCATAAAAGGCTGCGATATCTCAGTATAGTCGAGAAATCTGCTCGTGTTCTGCCTTGAGGCGTTGGGGGCGTGTCAAATGATAGAGCGATATTCCCGAGTACATATGGTTCACGGAGAGCCGATTCCTCGGAGAAAATTCCTACTGAAATCAGTTCTGCCACCGAGCGATAAGGCAGCGTCACAGCCAAGTATACCTTCTGTTTGGAGCTTAAAAACGGGCCATGCGAGGATCCAGGAGTACCCGAAAGCTCAAGACCCCGAAAGAAATGGAAACCGCAACCGAAAGAGATTCGCTTCTTCATGGAAGGCATCCTACCCGTGATGCAAGTCTGGTCCGCGACACAGAGGCCTCACTCGTCGCCAGATGCAGTGAGGCGGAAATGGACAGGAGTCGCGATCAAAATCCGGCAGAGCCCGGCCGGACATTCCTTTTTTGGTCCCTGCTTCGTGATTCTTCTCCAGGGAAGTCGTTGACTCGCCTATTTTGCTCTAGAAAACAAAGAATCTTACAGCCATCCAGTCATTCTCTCCTACATCCTGCAGAATTCAATTCAGACTGTCTCGATATTGATAGCAGGAAGACTAGGCCCAGATGAATTATCTGTTGCCGCATTCTCCCTAATGCTGGCTTTCGTTACGGGCTAGTACTCGATGCTTGCTTGATTTCGAGGATGATCCCACGTTTATCTGATAGGCTGGTGTGTCGCGCTAGGGGGCACAACTGCGCTTGATACGCTGGGATCCCAGGCCTTTACTGGCGGCCATCCGACGGATCTCTCTATTCATTTTCAGCGATGCATTGTCATCTTGTGGATCCTTCTCGTTCCTGTCTGTGTGTTCTGGTGGTTTATTGAGTCGGTTCTCCTCACTCTGGGGCAGTCCGCCTCCCTCAGCCGGGGAAGTACAGGCATTTTTGAGGGTACTTATTATCGGAGCTCCGGGCTATATCGGTCAGAGGGCTTTTTTTTCGGTGAAATTGGCTTTATTTATTTGGCTACAGGGTTCGAGAGTCTCAAGAAATATCTCCAGTGCCAGGGTAAGTCTCGGGTGTGGCATTTAACTTGGCAATTCTTGATAGATGCTCCACAGGCATTATGGGAGCATCCACTGCGGCCCTTGGTGTTATGTTCCCGATAAATGTTGCTCTAAATATCCTTCTGATTCACTACACATCCCTTGGAATTTTGGGGTCCCCTCTGGCTTTATCACTCACCTACTGGCTGTGTTTTGGTCTTCTTGGCCTCGTGACCTGGTCTTCTTCTGCGCACAAGCAGAATGCGACATGGGGTGGATTTCAGCCTGCTGCTGTTTTCCATGCCAGAAGCTGTTACCTATTCCTCAAGCTTGCGATTCCCGGGATTCTCATGGTGGGTACAGAGTGGTATGCGCTAAGTTCTCTCTTATCAATTTAGTCCTTAATATCTCTCTAGGGCTGCTTTCGAAATCGTTGCATTGGCCGCTGGCCGCCTCGGTGCATTACCTCTGGCGGCCCAGTCTGTAATAATGACGACTGATCAGAGTGAGTTTTTGGCCACCTTGATCGGTGTCAAGATACTCACCTGGCTTCCAGTTCTGAATACTATTCCATTCGGTATTGGCGTCGCCGCCTCTGCGCGTGTCGGGAATCTAATCGGAGCTCGTTCTCCCGTTGCTGCAAAATATGCTGCGCATGCGTCAGCGCTTCTCAGCGTGTTGGTCGGTTGCGGTGTTATGATAATTATGATAGCTACCAAGGATGTGCGCGCCGATATTTTTTTCCTAGAATGAATGCTACTGACCTTACGATGCTGCAGGTATATGGCTATCTATTCAGTGACGAAGTGGATGTCGTCAAGCTCGTAGCGCAGGTTATGCCCCTCGTGGCCTCGTTCCAAGTCGCAGACGGTCTTGCAGGGTCTTGTGGTGGTGTCCTCCGCGCCCAGGGTATGTACCATCTGGTATCATATTTCCTGCACGGCGGGCTGACAAGATCCAAGGTCGCCAGCATCTTGGCGCGTTGTTTAACTGTATCGCATACTACATCCTGGCCCTTCCTCTGGGCATCACGCTTGCTTTTCATCCCCGCAGTGAGCTCGGGCTACGGGGTCTCTGGATTGGTATGCGTCTCAGATATCCGCTGCCGGTAGAAGCTTACGGTTTTCATTAGGTCAAGTCGTCGCATTGTTTATCGTAGGGCTTGGGGAATATTACGCAGTCTGGATAACCGATTGGGGCACGGAGGTGAAACGGGGAGTGGAAAGGAACGAGGAGGAGGCGAAGCGTCGTGCTCTCACAGGCTGAACGTTGTTCGAATAATCGTGCTTTCGGCCGAATTCAGTGCTTGTCGATTTTTCTACCTACTACCGAAAATGCTACCTTCGGGCCAGAGGGTTAGCCTCAGGTGATATATTTGGCGAGGGAGAGCTGACCAAGCAAATGCTATATTAAGAATTCCGTTTTGGACACGTCGACACCGACTATTCTGTAGCTTCGCCAGAACTGCGATTCTTGTAACAAAAACGCGAAACTGAAGACGCTCCACTGCGGCCATGCCGACGGCCTTCCCACTCCCTTCAGACCTTTCGCCGGCGACGGTCACTAACACCGCTTCGCTATTGAGAATCGTAGCTCTCTCCCTCATCTCTGGCGCTGCCATCGCGTCTCGTCTCTTCGCTGTCATTAACTTCGAGAGTATCATCCATGAATTGTGAGTTTCCGCGTCAAATTCATGTCAGAGCGGAATTCTGACTTGCCCAGCGATCCGTGGTTTAATTAGTGCGTGTATCCTACGTTGGCGTTGGGAATACAGCAGCTGCTGATGCGATTAAATCAGCCGCGCAACAAGGGTTCTTGCATCCAAGGGCTTCTACGTTCGTCGAACATGTTACATTGCACCTTTGTGTGCTGAATCTGGTTGTAGGAATTCTGGAATTGGTTCGACCCGACCGCATGGTATCCATTAGGTCGTGTTGTCGGCGGGACGGTCTACCCCGGGCTCATGGCAACCAGCGGGGTAATTTACAACCTCCTACACGCCCTCAATTTGCCTGTAGACATCCGCAATATCTGTGTGCTCCTTGCGCCTGGCTTTAGTGCTCTTACAGCATGGGCGACATATATGTCCGTAATGATTCTCATACCACGCCTTGCATCAGCTTACCGTCGCTCAAACCAGGTTCACGAAGGAGATGAAAGACGAGAGCGCCGGGCTTTTGGCAGCCGCTTTCATAGGCATAGTTCCCGGTTACATCTCTCGTTCGGTGGCCGGGTCATACGACAATGAAGCCATCGCCATCTTCTTGCTCATGTTCACCTTTTACTGCTGGATCAAGGCCCTCAAACTTGGTAGCGCTCTCTTCGGAACCATCGCCGCCGTATTCTACTTCTACATGGTAGCTGCTTGGGGTACGTCTTAATATAAACTTGGGGCATTTTTTTCTATAAACATTAATTTAAACTTTTCAGGTGGATATGTCTTCATCACGAATATGATTCCTCTGCACGGACTCGTCTTGATCTTGATGGGTCGCTTCACCAGCCGCCTCTACGTCGCATACTCATCGTGGTATGTCATTGGCACATTGTCCAGCATGCAAGTCCCATTCGTCGGCTTCCAGCCGGTCTCGACAAGCGAACACATGGCCGCCTTAGGTTGGGATTTCCTTCAGACCACTGCTTTCCCAGACTAATGTGTCGACCAAGGTGTCTTCGGCCTACTCCAGATTGTGGCTTTCACGCAGCTGGTTAGATCCCATGTGTCCTCAAAGCAGTTCCAGGACCTGCTCTTTGTCGCCCTGGTCACCGCCGGTTTGCTTGGGGTTGTGGCCTTCGTTGGTTTAACCTACAAAGGAACAATCGCTCCTTGGACTGGGCGTTTCTACTCACTTTGGGATACCGGCTACGCTAAAAAGTACCGTCATTCATCCCTACGAAACACTGTTACTGACTTACTCTTAGATACATTCCCATCATTGCTTCCGTCTCGGAGCATCAGCCCACAGCTTGGCCTTCATTCTTTATGGACCTTCAGTTCCTCATCTTCCTTTTCCCGGCTGGTGTTGTTATATGCTTCCACCAGCTCCGTGACGAGCATGTCTTCGTGATCATCTACGCCGTCATGGCTAGCTACTTCGCAGGTGTCATGGTCCGTCTCATGCTCACATTGACCCCCGTCGTTTGTGTCGCAGCTGCAGTGGCGTTCTCGTCTCTTTTGGATACATATCTTGATGCCAAGGAGCCTGAAGTGGAAGATTCCAGCGAGGCCTCAAGCGCAACTACACCTAGCAGCGCGACGCCCACGGCGAAGAAGTCCAAGAAGGCTACCCCTGCCTCGACACCGGGAAGCACCTTAACTGACATCGTCGCAGCCACAGCGCCGGCTAAGAAGGGCGACAACCCCCGGGTCAAGGGTGTGTACGGGCTTGATACTCGTTTGGCGATCGTTTTGAATGCCTTCGGCATGCTTGCATTCTTCGTCTTCCACTGCACTTGGGCAACGTCCAACGCCTACTCCTCGCCCTCAGTCGTCCTGGCATCCCAAAACCCAGATGGAAGCCAGCACATCATTGACGACTTCCGTGAGGCCTACTACTGGCTGCGGCAAAACACTCCCGAGACAGCTGTCGTCATGAGCTGGTGGGATTACGGCTACCAGATCGCTGGAATGGCCGACCGCCCGACGCTGGTGGACAACAACACTTGGAATAATAGTACGTGGCGCCGTATGTATTGTCTGCAACGCTGCTGACATCGGCGCCCTAGCTCACATCGCCACGGTCGGAAAGGCCATGTCAAGTAGCGAGGAGGTCGCGTACCCCATCCTGCGTAAGCACGATGTGGATTACGTTCTCGTCATCTTCGGTGGCCTGCTCGGATATTCCGGCGACGACATCAACAAATTCTTGTGGATGGTCCGGATCGCGCAAGGTGTCTGGCCTGAGGAGATCCAGGAACCGAACTACTTCACCCCACAAGGCGAATACCGCATCGACGACATGGCCTCTCCTACCATGAAGAACAGTCTCATGTACAAGATGTCGTACTACCGGTGAGTCCAGTCGAACGGCCGTACCATTGCCGTATCTTACGTGGAATACCTTCAGGTTTGCGGAGCTTTTCGGTGGTGGACAGTCTTTAGACCGTGTTCGTAACCAGCAAGTCCCGAAAGTGGGGCCGACGTTGGATGTCCTCGGTGTGTTGCCAATGTACATATCGAACTCTCTTACTGACGCGGCATACACCAGACGAGGCTTACACGACTGAAAACTGGATCGTACGTCGTCGTTTGTTCTTGTCCGTCTCCTTGTTAACACTTCACATTATAGGTGCGGATCTACGAAGTCAGGAAAGAAGACCTCCTCGGGCGCGATCTGAAAAGCGCGAATGCGTTTGCCAAGGGAAAGAAGCGCAAACGGTCCAAGCCCATGTCGAGGAGACGGCCGATTCTCTAAACAAACAAGGGACATGTAGATGTTCGTTGCCAAAAATCGATACTGGAATCTATTTAATTTGTAACCCGTGCGACGCGTCGTCCCAGCCGTGAGTAAGAAGACGACCATTCGTTGAACAAACGATAGTACGGTACTGCCAGCTGGCGAGCCTTCGCCGTCATAAATCTAGCGTGTGAAATGTGAAAAACGCCGACACAAACGACGGGGATCGTTGCCAGAATCCGATGCTGAAATCTATTAATTTGTCCCCCGCGCCACCGATGCATAGTGAGGGCATTCCCACACTGCATTGAGTTTCCGGTTCTGCGTCAAGTTTCCGATTTATGTACTCGGCGTCGAGGCGCATAATATTAAAGGGGCGTAAGTTGAGGATGATGATGCCGCTATACATTAGGTTGCGTGTGTATGAGGGGAATAGCTTGACAGAAACTTGTGAATCCGCCGTAGAGTTCGTAATGCGCGCTCCGCGAGCTCATTCATGACTGGGGACGGCCGAAACGACACGACGTGCGATTATGGCCTGGTTCCCCACAAAATCCACAACAGCCGCGCGCCCTGGGCCTTGTTGTGACTGGTGGCGCTTTTGGGGCTGCAGGCTTGGGGCACGTTTTTCGATTATGCCCGCGCTGTCTGCAGTTTCCGCATCGGTCTAAGGATAATAGAGGTGGGTAAGGCAAGCAAGCAAGGAAAAGGAACGCACACTGCGTACTGATGACTTTGAGTGACGAGTCCGGATTACTTGGTGTTGGGGAACCTTGACTGCTCCGTGAGGACTAGAACAAATTCGTGTTCGTTAGGTTGTAGAGGAAAAAAAGACAAAGTGATGTGCTATACATCGTCGAGTTGCGAATCCGACTCGGTGGGAGGAGGGGTGTCGTTTAGTAGTGCGCTGATGTTCATAGTGGCGCATTTACCGGGGTGCGGTGTTGGGTCGACTGAAGAAAGCAAGGTGCTCTTATAAGCGCATGATGGGTGCCTATTCCGAGAGGACCCTGATCACAGGTAATATTAAGACCAGACCGACAACTGTTGAAATGCAAGTTTTAAGTTGGACGGCATACATCAAACCCAGCCACGCCCCTCAAAGTTGCCTGATAACACTGTTAGAATAATAGATGATCAAAATGCAATCATGGATTTTATCTGGGAAATCGCAGAGAAAGCAGGGTCGAGTCACTGTCCAGGGACGCGTATAGACTGAAACGGGTAATGAGCATGCACAGATTCCGGAGGCCTCAAGTACTGGGAGGAATGACGGTTGAGACGTCCCGGACAATCTCGACCGTCATACCACCGAGAAGTTGATCCACCCGAACGAGGTCAGCCAACTGATTCCAGCGTCAAAGGCTCGAAGTTGAAAGAAGATTGAACGCGGTGTGGATCATTGTTTGGCGCCCATCTTTCACGCTTTTACCACGCTCTACTGTATTTTCTTTTGAGCTAATAGCTATGTCCAGCTCCCACCCTCGACGGTGTCTCCTTTTTTATGGAAGCATGAAACATGAAATCTATCTAATAAGCAGTGAGTCTTACAGTGGAACACTTCTTGTGGCAGTTCAGATGCCGCCTCGAAAGATGAACATATTATTACATCGTACATGGTATGTTGCAACAGAGGATGCACCGCCTATCTGATTAGGTCTGCAGAATGCCCTTGAGATCTCCGATATTGTTTTATTATGAATGTTGGAATGGGCAGGGAATGTCGTGATGGATTACTTCTTCAATGGCGGTCGAAAACATCGGCGTAGCCTCCCGGCAATGGACTCTGGCGGTGCTGCGCGATCTGGCTCGGGTTGAGAGGGCTCGGTCGGACCTGCAACTGCCTCTGTTCTGCTCGGTGTTGTCTTGAGGCGCGATCTATAATGCAGATGCTCCTCCTGCCACTTGGACCGCTCCTCCTGCCATCTGGCTTTATCCTCTTGCCATCTGGCCAGCCACTGTGCCGGTGGCAGGTCCGTCATGTGTTCGTCGGTGCCCTGTGCCTGTGCCCCCGCTTCTTCCTGGTCCTCGAGTCTCTCCTGCATATCGTGTTCGACGTGCAACTGCGATTCTGGTGAACTTGAGAACATTGTGTTCACAATATGCAAGTGGGGTTCGAGTTGATTTTGGGCTTTGGCGTGATATCCGCCGTCGTTACTTACTTATCTGACGTCTTCTCCGTTGTGGGCGCCTCGAGAACCCCCTCGTAGCTTAGCTTTCATGATGCGCCCGCTGGTTGGGCGTCCGAAAGTGAGAACACCGTGTTCCACTGCGACATGTTCTACGTTACACCACCAAGTGGCTGGAATTAGGGCTCCTCAATACCGTGAGTATTGGCAACAATTTTTGACGAAGCTTTGAGGACCATTGATAATTGATTTGATGGCCAAGATCCAGGTTTTTACGCTATCATGACGGGGTTACTGTAAGGTTAAATTTGAAGTAATAACGAAGCAAAGAATTCTCCTTATATATCTGAGCTGCCACGCCTTGACGGAGCTCGACGGTCGGATAGGATGCGGACGGATCCCACTAGTACTGTTCGATGTTCCGAGATAAATTTGCTGGATCTCAACTCGTGAGTTTCTGCAGTTTCCAAGGCCCGGGGCCCCCTCACCAACGTGCACCAACATTTGGAGCCGACTTACCAGCAGATTCGATCTCCTGGATTGTGGAGACTATCCACAGAACCTCGCCTGAAGTTCCGCTCCTGCAAATATAGGGATGCCATGGCAGTCTCAGACTGACAAACAAACTTGCTTCAAGTTAGTCTCTTTCGGCTTTCGCGGAGTCAAGCCGTCGGCCCGGTGCATCGGTTGTAGTTCATCGTTTCGGCTCCTTAATTATTTTTCACCGCTACAGTTTCCACCGGCCTGATGGCTGGATGGAACCAGTGGACGAGCTGGCTCTGCAACACTATAATATCAGGTACGAATCACCCTACTAATGTGTAAGGCCCTTCCCTAATTTTTTCTCCTCCAATTTCATTCTTCAATGCAAGTTTACAACCCTTCCTGATGCTGGAGTTTGCCGCATAATAATGTCACTCCAGGCCGTCTCAGCGCCTCTGACCATCCGTCTTCCAAGTCAACTTGCCGGGCCGACTTTTGAGAGTCCGGTAGTGGCAGGATAGACCGCATGATCAACCTCCAACTTTCAAGCTCAGTGGTCTATTTAACGGGGACTTGGCTGGCATGCAGCGTCGATTCACTTGGAATTGACACCGTGTACAACTTGAGTCCAACCCGACTCTGCGTAGGGCCCTGTAACGTCAACGAGGAGCGGAAATGCTTCCTCGAAACCTTGGCAAACGTTACAGCACAAACGAAAGGAAAAGGTCCAGACAGTTCCAGACATGACGGACGAAACCCAACTTTAGCGCGCTCACTGCACGCCAGTACTTGATCCACTGGCACCCATTTTGGCGACAACTGTGATACCACCTCGCACTCGCACTAGACGGTCTCGGACGAGTTTCTCCTGGTCGGCCCCCGCACCTCCAACTTTGTACTAGATGGATCCAACTTTTCGTTGCGAGCAAGGTACAATGTACGTCGGACATCAGTGCTTTACAAGTCGCGGCATCCGCGGCGGTCCGTGATGTTTATTTTCCCACATCGGAGTCTCTTCTTTTTTGAATTGTAGAGATTTCAGTGAAGGTCTGTGGAGTGCCAGGAGAATAAGGTGTCACACGACAGAAATTTTGAAACATAACTGGTCCCACCATCGCCATCGCCGCTATACTGGACCGTGGGCTCCGAGTCCCTGGACCCTTCTTGTAGACTCGGTCCTCCGAGTGTGCTCATTGTTTCATGGACGTGCCCGCACTGGGGCAGCTGAGCAGCTCCAGGTGACATCAATAACGGCTGTTCAACAGAATGCATGCGTTTGAAGGCGATCTTGGCTGCGATGTTCGAACCACGAACTTCCGTGCCGTATTCCGCGACAAAAATCTACCCCCGCGGCCCCCGCTGGGCCACAAAGAGTCCCCGCCTTCCAATTGGAAAGAATAACCCGCTTCAGCTGACGGTCTTTGAGAATCAAGGCCTACAGCTCAAACTGGTCGTGTGCCACTTTTACAGCGTCGGCAGAGGTAACCTTGGAGGTAACCGACGATGCTTGTCAAGGTTTACTTGCACTGTCGACACAGTCCGCCAATCGCAAGAGAGTGCCACAACCAAAACCGACCTTCAATGGGTCATGCACTCCGCCTTCCCTGATCCGCCCCCTCAAGGGCTGGCTAATGCAAGGCGTGTACTTTATCTAGAAGGAACCGGTGCAGGGTCCTATAAGCGGCTGAGGTTGCTATCTCGGCAACATTACGTCTTATCTCGTTCTTCCCCGTATATATATAAACTTGAGAGTCGCCTACGGACACCTTTACCACACTTCATTCGGGATGGATATGCACTTACGCTCGCAGCAGCCCGTGTCTACCCAAAAGGTGCATATGCAACGAAGTCTCCTCGCCTAGAGATCTGACGAAAGCGGACCAGAAACAGCGACATCGGCACCGCCGCACAGCTCTCCATCGCGTCCATCCCTACAAACGGCAAAAATCGAAATCGCGGTATCGAACATCACAAGTACGCGCACGGAGCAGCAGGCTGCCACCGGCGCGTTCACACTCACCGGCTGCGCGCGCGCGTCGCTGTTGGAGTTTGCCCCCGCGCCGTACGGCGACTCGCACGATGGTTACATAGATGCGAGGGTTGGATACGCACGCCGACGCACGCAGAGTAGCTATATGGTACTACCACCGTGGGCAGGAGACTCGCCGCCGGCGTCCCCCGCGTGCTCATTCGCGACGGTCCCGTCAATCAGCCGTACGGCATCGCCTTTTGAGGGCGAGCGGGTGCCGATACCTCCGGAGTGGGAGGCCCGGGGGTCGCGGCACGCGCAGAAGGAGAAGGAGTGGCCAGAACGCGCTGATGAACCGCGCTCTCGCATCCACCCGGTTCTAGACACTCTCGAGCGCGGCTCGCGCGTGGGGACCGGGCGCGTGGTGTGCGCAGGGTGCAGCAATACGGGAAACAATTTCCCTCGCTGTCCCCGTTGTGCGCAGATGTGGTGCTCGCGCGCGTGTCGCTTGGCACCGGCGCATCGGTGTGGGCCACGGCGTACGCAGACGGAATAGCACGCCCTCTGGATTTAGATTTCTTGCGCATGGTATTGGGGATTGGTATCTTCCTTAACGCTTCAATACGTCGGGCAACGCGGGCCAAAATCTTCAGAAATGTCAGCCTAACTTCAAGTAGTTCTCATACGACCGACCTAAGATGTTTACGCCAGCGATTGCGATGCGTGAAAAAGTGAAATCAAGAAAGGTTAACGATACAGCAGAAGTGTGATATTATATATACAAGAACGTACGATGGTCATCCTGAATTCCGAGGCAACAGTCCCATCTCCATCTCCTCAACCTCCGCGTCTGCAGACCCAGGTATAGGCGCGACCTGCAACCCCTCTGACATCTCCCGTTTGACGCACAATTGCTCCGCGACAATTATCGTGAGTGCGGAGCCAGCAATCATGACCAGCCAGAAGAACATGGAGGTTGGTATTGATGCGGAATAATAGGTGGTCAACACCAAGTGATTGAAAACGAGAGTTAATGCGAAGTCGAGGATGAGGCGGGGTCTCCGGATGAGCGTGTAGAGATAATATATGCTGGGGAAGATGTGAATAATGTGGGGGTTAGAGACATTTGCGACGTACTCTGCAGAGCAAGCAACGAGCCAGCAGAAGGCAATAACCCAGCCGCGCATGGGATCGGTCCGGCCATCCCATTGGTCTTCGCGCCATCCAGAACCAACTTTCCTCCCGCCACTCCAGGCCCCGGTGTATGCGCTCCACCGTTCTTCACCTTGCATGCCCCGGACTGTTGGCCGGCCAGCCATTTCTCGCCAATCCATCACCATTCCTGGACAATGGAAATCAGACCCACCAACACGGTATCGTAGGGAGAGGATATACAGACCGACATTTGCGGGACCACCTTCGTAGTTCAGAGATGTCGGTTCGGCGAATAAACTGAGCAACGGGGGAACACAAATCGAGAGTGTAAGATAGTGTAAACTTTGCATAGAAACAATCTGGAGAAGATAAGAGAAGAGTTTGTATCGGAAGCATTGAGAGCAACCTGGGATATGAGAAGGACTGGGTCCCAATTGGAGGTGGCCCGCGACATGGACGAACTAAGCAAAGAGTGCCCGATCAGCGATCGCGTCTGTTCCGTCGTGCGGCATTGACCCTCGGCATGTTCCAGGCGCCAAACAGATGTCAAGTTCATTGTTGAAATTTTCAAGAACAGCCGTACGTAAAGTAGCACTATAAAATTCGGGAAAACAATGGACCAAAATATATTTTTCTTTTATGCCAATGCTTATAGCATGTATCTGGACGGGTAGGAGAGTTTAACTTGGCAAGTACTTACATTGAGATGAGACTCACCTGAAGACACCTTTGCTCGCATGCTTGTCGTTGGACTTATTTAATTTTCGGTACATGAAGGTGGCAAATGAAGATCCCACGAAGGACATGCACAAAAATCCCAACACTACATCTATGCATTGATCAGTTCAAGTTCGTACGGAGAAGTGGGCGAGCTCACTGTGCCCCAGGCGAAATCGTGGTTCGTCCTGGGTACGGTACACGAATGAGGCGCAGATTCTAAGAGCCGAAATGGTGAGTCTCAAATCAAACCCCGCGCTTGGAACAACTCTGCACTGACCCGCCAAGGTTCCCCACCATTCCGACCAGCGCAAAAGTAACCGCTTTCTGGAGCGAACCGCCCGCGTTTCCCGCGCTCCACGCGAGTGTAAGTGGAATACCCGGAAATATACCTATTGACGCAAGTACACAACCCGCATAGCCAACCGCTGGTTGCGTCTCCGGGTTCGTCGTCAATAGCATAGAGTACCCAACGATCCCAAGCAAGCTAAGTGCCAATTATGAAGGGTCCACGCCTGCGCATACGGTCGGAAATCGTGCCAAAGGCGACCGTCGAGAAGCAACCCGCGGCGTAGACCGGGATCGTCAGACTTGAGTCATGTGTGAATGGATGCATGTATGTTCATTCCAAGAAGGAACCCACAGCTGAGCGTTCGTCGCGGAAAATCCAAGCGCGCGTATGATGGTGCTGTTGAACTAAGTCGATGTTGTGGCCAGGAATGAGAATACGTACGGGAGGAATAATGTGAAGGAGTATACGGGTACGGTAAATCTTGTAATCAATTAAATTCATGCTAATAGAATTGTGACAGCGACCAGAACATACCCGACAAAGATGAAAGCTTGAAGCCACGATTTGGGATTCAACATCGTCTCCCACACAAAGTTCATGTCAAAGTGCGACGGCTCTCCAGCAGTGTCCCTCCTCAGAACCTCGATCAGATGATCCCGCTCTTCAGGAGTCAAGAAGGTGGCGGTGGATGGGTACTGGCGTTCGTAATCTAATCAAAAATTGGGATGAGGGAAAATAGGGTTCCTCACGTCGATCATCATCCAGTAGGCCACCAAAGAGACCCCAATTGTGACTAAGAGAAGCAAAATATATGGCATGAATCTGGGCTATATAATATTGGCACGTACGCAGGCCCTCGAGTAAGAACTTGACATCATTTTAAAATGGGTGCTTTGGGGGAAGTTTGGCTTGACTCACGATCCAGGACCAGCCGTGCAATCCACCAAGTCTGCTCCGATCAACAGGATACATTCCGCGCACTGAATTACCTTACCCGTTCATCTTTTCGATGCAAAACGCAAGTAGACCACCGAACGCGCCTGCAGAACACCGCTGAGTGAACATCGAGAGAAGCAAAATAAACACCGACCTGCGAGGGTCGCAGCGGAGAAATAAAAAGCGATCGGGCCCGCCTGTTGGTCCCGACGATACCACAGCGTGATACAAAATGCTTTTTTCCGTGGCTCGGAAGTTATTCGGTAGTCAGACAACGACGAACGTACAGAGTGCCGGAGCAAGACCAGCTTCTGTCACGCCCAGAAATGATCGCGCTCTGAAGGGATGATGATTTCTACTTGTGAAACGCTGTGTAAACCCGAAGGGGCTCACACGATAAGTCCTCGCCAGGTTTTGACGAATGCCATCGAGACCACTGTGAACATACCACCGCATATGTGACATCCGCGTGCCTGGGAGAATGTAGGGATACTGACTAACTATTCCCCAGCAAAGAGTAATCGAAGGAACTAAGGAATTGAGTCGTCAGACGATATTCATGATATGGGATTGTGAAACTTCACTCCAAATTGAAGGACGGAGCAATTTCAAGAGAACATTTCTGTATCGAACCAGATTCAATGCCGGCGATTCGACGACGGACGTCTAGTGAATCTCACGAAGGTATCTCGAAGACGCTATATGTGACCTGGACACGAGATTAAGATTGAAAAGGGGAATAAGATTATTCAGGATGAATCAACGTACAAAAAATGCTGCAGCGGCGAGCTGATATCTCATGCCAGATAGGTCGAGGTCGACCGCCAACCCAGCGATCTGATGAAAATGGACTCAAAAAATATTTGGTTTGCATTGTTGACTCAGTTACTCGCCCTGGCATTTCCTGCCAAGTGTTAAAAGTTGGATGCGGGCAAGTATGGAAGGAACATGCCCAAGTTGCTTCGGTCCCTTCAAACGGAGTAGGGAGCGCTGTATGAATATAGATGAGGATAGAACGCACAGGAAACAGCACAGATAAAGGATGGCTGAGAATCAATTTTAGTATAGGCCAAATTTGTGCAGAAAAATCGTGCACTGATGAGTGGAATTAGTCGCACGTCGATCTTGCGGCGTACGCTGCTGTTCAACTCGATGGGGTCATCTCCGCTGGCTGCACTGGAGCAAGAGGTCTGAATCAAGTCGTGTTCATCCTTGATTGTTGAATCTTTGGACGACATGGGGGTCACGGCGAGGGGATGACCTGGAGGAAAAGGCAAGGTTTCATTTATTACAGCAGGAGAGTTCCTTCGATTCAACTAGCCAAAGTGCCGCTCTTCAGACGCGCCAAAGGTGTATTGCTCCGCGGTGCCCTAAGCTGGCACCCCTTAACTCAGTTTCTGGTCACCACTAGTCTCATCCGCAGTACATCCGAGCCCAAGGGAGCATCGATACTGCATTCATCTAAGGTGAAGCGAGGATACCGGAGATGTAAGCGCTAGTACTGTAACTTTGTCAAGTTGTTGTGTTTGGTGGGAGTGATTCACGTTGGAATTTGAAACTCCGAAACATTCCTCTTTCAAAGCAACCACTGTGACAAACGAAAGCCGGCGATATCTCTTTCGCTACCCTTCATGGTTCACCTCATTCATCGAGGTTCGGTGTATGCCCAGAATCACAGTAGAATCACCGACTTGCCATCGCGAGGATTTAATACAATCGATTTTTACTAAAGAAGCAAAGAAGTTTGCATCCATGCCAGTGCTCGGAGTCCATTTACCTCTCAGGAAGTACCGAGATGCGGCGCACCACCGCCTCAAGTTTAAGCATCCTAAACGTGTCGACCATACGCCCCTCCTTCAGCCCCCGGTCTCTGTCCCCTGCTTTCCATTTGTCTGTATTCTCTTTCCGTTCCATGGCAGTCAACGAAAACAATCCTTTGACCCAGATTACAAGTTGATTGTAGCATTTTATTCATCTTCTGCTTGCCCATGATTTTTCAACAGCCACCTCAGTAATCTGCTCCTCAATAGCTGTCTTGACGACGATCTATCGCCTCGTTATCAGACGGGCCCGACTGTGGACAGACGATGTGCGTAGATGACGTCCCACAAATACGCCCCTAATAGTATGTGATTTCTTGACAGGGATGCGCTATCTTTTCGACGTGCATTCTTTTACTCCAAGTCGCCTCTGTCTTTCTGCACGCCGATATGCATGGTAAATGAGTCGTTCCGACTACCTCTTTGACTTCGATATGCCATTGATATTCATTCTCCAGCTAGTATGAAACGCTCCACAAGAGTTGCAGCCTATTATTTGATGTACTTGTTGGGTTTTGGTCTTTCGAGCTCTTCTAAACGGCCTCTCCAGAGCTACCACTTTTTACTCCATTATTTGGTCTCCAGTTTCCCTTTCGTATCGGAGAAGCAGACCTTATCAGTTCGCAGGTCCGCACGGCTCTCTATTCTATTCTCCATAATTCGGATAGACCCAAACGGGACGCGCCGTCGCATCCTCCTCGGAGTCGCTTTCGTCTTTTTGAGCATATGCTTAGTCTTGATCGCTCAACTATTCTGGGTTTGCGAGCGAAAGCATGGATGGAAGGATGCAGCCACTCCGCAATGTCCGCTGAGTAGGCAAGTGGTAATCTTCCAGCTCATCTGTGCGTCTTCTTTGGCACGTACATACTTCCTGTATTCACAAGGGCGTTCGCTCACTTGTAGCTGATGTTTTGTCGGATACCATTATAATCGTCGCGCCGCTCCAGCTATTATGGCATCTAGAGGATAAGGCTCTCCGCCGCCGGCTTTGTTTCATTTTCTCGACATGCATTGTCACCACCATCGTGTCCCTCGTGCATGCAGCACTGATCCTGACCGGTGGCGGGCCCAAAGTCCTCGTGGCCGCCGTTGTTGAGGTAGGATTACACTCCCTTCATTGGTAGTTGCTGCCGTCTCACCGAACTAGGATTGTATCTCCTTGATCGTGTGCAACGTCCCGATCGTCGTCACCGCCAGCCTTCATCTATGCCGGACCAAGAGAAGCACAAGTCCTACCCCTTCTACCTTCCTGAGGTTTGCTACACATATTCGAGCCGAGGGCAGGACCACTATGGACCACATGGCCTCGACCACCGTCGGCGACATCTCTATGGATTGGGTTCCGCGAAAGGGGTTTGGGCCGCATGATTCCAGAGTCACGTTCAACGACAAAATGGAAAACGAAGCTGGTGCAGTCGACGTACACCACGATGAAGAGGGTATGCAATGAGCGATTACTATGTAAGTATACAGAGCCGTGTAGATAAGATATAATGTACTCCAAGTGGAATTTCAGCCGTTTCCTTTACCAACCACGTTTCCGTCCGCCCTTACCCCATTTTTCTAGCAGGAAGCCCGTCATATACTCGTACACCTCCCTCTGCGCCCCGCGCCGATTAATCCCATGGTCGCTGGAGCGAAATACAGTCAGAACGCCGGCATAGCTGAACCGAACAACAGTGGACGAACCTATCAGTAAACATCCTGAACCTAAAATTCCGCACTTGCGCCTTGGTGAACATGTCCAGCAGGTGCGCCGAGTTGGCGAAATGCACATTGTCATCCGCACTCCCATGTGCGAGTAGAAAATCAACCTTCTGGAAAGCCGTCACATTCGAGATCGACGCGTTGATGTACCCGCCTGGATTGAGCGCCGGCAGATTCATGTACCGTTCAGTATATATGGAATCTGAACCATGTTAGTAGGAAAATATTTCATGAATCGGTACAACGCACCATATAGCCGCCAGCTTGTCACAGGCTAGGCGAACAGTGAGTCGGTTGGCTGGCAGAGGAAGCACAAGAGACAACATACAGCGACAGACATGGCAAGCGAGTGGATACCAGCATCGGCCTCTACGACCTTGGCGCTCATGAATCCGCCGTACGACCAGCCCCAAATCCCAATTCTCCGAGGATCGACGTAATCTTTTGCAGCCCATAGTCTACAATCGAAGATATTAGATGTGAGACGCACGCCATGATATTAGCCTACCGCGCCGCTGCGACCTGGTCCTTCGTCTCCCAAAAGCCGAGGTTTCCCTTGACGGGATTACGTAGCGCGCGCCCCTTGAACCCAGTGCCCCGGCCATCCACGACGACAATAACATACGAGTGAGAACACGCGAGGTACTCGTGCCAGTCGCCGCGGGCAAAGGTTAAATCGACGGTCTGGCTGAAGGGGCCTCCGTATCTGGAGGAGGAAGGCCGCGGACAACGTCAGCGGGCCGCAAGCGAAGAGGGAAGAGGAATCGAGCTGCATACACGCGAAAGAGGACAGGATACTTCGTCCGCCCTGAGTCGTCCATGCGAGGGGGGCGTATCTCCTGTACATTTAGTTCTGCCGGTCGTCAGCCCGCGGCTGGAAGCAAAGGGGGGAAGAAAGTAAGCTCACCATATCCGTCGACCTCGATGGTTGAATACACCACGTTGGCGGTCTCATACTGCTCCGTTACGTTGGTCAAGCGATCGTTCGTCGTCAAAACGTATTCGAATTCTGTGAAACGGAATGGGTCAATGCGCGAGAGCTTCCCTAGCAAAGTACCGGCGCACTGCTGTCTCCTGCCTTGATGACCTTCTGCGTGGGAATTCCAGGGCCCATGTAACTGAGCAGGTAAAATCCTGCCTGCGGCGAAAAGTCCGTCGCATAATATGCGGGTTCAGACGCATCCGTGAGGGATGTCGGGGGCGAGATCGTGGGCTTCTCCTGCGGGGCCAAGTTGAGCGAAGGTAGGGCCACGGAGTAGAGATGCCGTGACGTCGACAGTGGATTGGCCGCTTCGAAATATCTGGGAATGAGATTAATGTGAGGGCAAGGGCCACGGAAGCGCAGTACAAACACAATTCCATTTGTTGTATCGATACCCTTCACACCCTTCGTGACCTCCCAGTTGCCCGACGTAAGCCAGACGGGAGTAGAACTGCTCGGGGGACTGAAGAGGGCAAGATGGTTATATCCCTCTGGAGTAGGAACTACATCGAGGTATGCGGCAGCGACGGTCCCTGCAGAAAGGGACGACACCAGGGCGATCGGGAGGGCATAGATATTTTGGAACTTCAACACAAAGTCAGAGGTTGGCAATGCAAAACAAAACGAAATCCACAAACACTGTCGATCCACCCATCATCCCCCTCTTCCCCGTCTTTTCCCAATTTCCTGACCACAGTTCCCCACTCGCGTTCAGCTGTACTGAGCGCGGAAGACGTGGCGAGCTTGTCAAACAAGACAACGCTCCCATTGTCGGCGTTCCGGTTTGCCTCCTTAAGGATCAACATGTCGTCGCTGACCCACTTGATCTCGGAGATGACGCTATCATCCTCGGTATGGCGCCCTGCCCAGTCGAGCGTCAGGATCTGCACGTCGGGGTCTCCGGCGGCGAGGTACGCGGCCAGATCGAAGACAGCGACCTCCACAATCGGGTTCCGGTACCCGGGTTTCGGGTACTTCATCGTGACCGCGCTCGTGTAGGGAACGACAGTGTCCGAGTCTTCCGTAGGGTTGTAAATCGGGAACGTGAACTCATCGACCAGGCTTTCATCGAACGTGAGGAAGGCAAGTTTGGATGAGGAGGGTGAGAACCAAAGTGCGGAAGGGCCCGAAAGAATCTCCTCTTCGTAGACCCATGACGGAACTCCATTGAAGAGGGATGTGGAGCCCGTTGTGGTTAACCGGATTGGGGCAGGTGCCCTGGCAGAACTTTGTCAGAAATCGCAGAGAAACAAAATAGTCAGATTTACTCTGGTGACGGCAAGATATAGAGGTCGTTGCCGGTAACATAGGCTATCGACTCCCCAGTTGGGGACCATGTCGCGTAGGCCACCGTTGGCGGACGTGTCGGCGGGATGAGGGCCGTGGTCTTCTTGGTCGCGATCTCATGAATGTAGTAGTTTCCAAAGCTCGACCATCGCCAAAGCTGGGAGGTGATAAAAAACCAAACGAGAAACATAGAAAGGACTAGCTGTTACCTTTTGGTGATCAGACTTGACGAGGATATATTTCATATCTGGGGAGAGCTTCCAGCTCGCCCACGAGAGAGGCAGGCCGTTGGACTAATACGGGTTAGCAAGGGAAGTATGTGGGAGTGGAAGACACACATTTTTTACATCGAAGGTATACACCAGATCCTTCGTGGTGTTCGTTTTGAGGTCAACCAGCTTGATATAGCCGTCTTCGGAGATGGAGAAAACCCCATCTCCAGCTAGTTTCTGTTAGACAAGAAAATACAGAAATATATGCCACACCTTCTGGCACCCAAGCGAGACCACGCCTATCTGCACTGAATGTACCATTGAAGACATGGTCCATGGTGATCTTGCGAATCCCGGGGGTATGATACGTCTTGCCGACATAGGTGTGGGCTGCTATTATCCCGATTATTCCTGAAAGAGCGACTAGTGAAGCGAGTGATATGATGAGGAGGCGCAGCGAAGTGGAAGGTCGCTGCTACACGAGAGTCGGTCATCGGAAATGCGAATGGAGGAACGAGCTGACCCTCTGATCCATGGCATTTCCACGCTCCGCAATTCCAGGGCTCCCCGGTGGGCCCTTCTCCAGAAGTGTCTCGTCCTCTTCGTCCGAGCTTGGAGCTTCAAACGGGCCCTCGCCATAATAAATCGGGGGGCGGACCTGGATAGGAGGGAGGGACCGATCCGTCATGGGCAGTAACGCGTCGTGTTCGAGCTCTCCTTCATTCTGGTCTTGAAGGAGAGGCTCATAGTGCGTACGGGACATGTAGTTATGGATAAGTAGCAGTGCACAGCTTTTAGATAGATCTAGACTGGATATCACCCATTACTTTCCAAGAAATATCTATACTACTTAATTGGCACTTTAAAAAGCAGAAGCAAAATACTCTGAAGTATGCACACGCGGTAAAGACGCCACTTGTGTAGAAAACGAGCCTCTGGATATCTACTTGGTTTTACTGCATCTATTTGTGTAAAAGTATGTAGGCCTAATTGTCCGCAGCTGAATTAAGGAGGCAATGACCGATGTTAATCACATTTCTGTAAATGCGGGAGATAGCGAGGTGAGTTGACCTGGAAGCCAAGCGAGGCCCCACTTCAAGTTGAAGAAAGTTCGAAACACTGCCACTGATGGCGAACCAATCTATCGAATCGATTGGTGTAATAGAATTTGTGAGAACTTCAGATCAATCGTACACACGAGATGGGCCCCGCAAAAATAACAGACACATTGAGATCTCGATCTTGCTTCGAATTTTGGACCTGTAAATTGTTCAATTCCAAAGTTGAAAATTATCCAACCATTATTGGGTGAGAGAAGGTTCAACTGGAGTCTCCAACCGCATGTGCATGTTTCCATTATTGTTGGGCAGTTCTACAGGGATTATAAGCGAGAATCTAGCCGACACGCTGACCTCTAAAGTCGATACAGGGTTTCTAAGTTCTAAGATGCAAACTTCACCACGGCCTCGAAGACCCCGAACGTAACCATATTTACCGGCACGGCTCTACACTGTGTAAGCCTGCATATTTGCTGAGTTGACTGAACACCGACCTGATAAGCGTGGGAGCTAGCCCGATGTAAAACACGCGCAGGCCCTCGCTGCGGTACGAATTGATGATCGCAGACCACGTCGTGCGGTAAGGGTTCACAGGTCCTGCGCGCGAAGTACTACTCGAGCCAGCCAGCAATGGTGACACACTGCTTCTCGGGAGATGGGGCCCGCTGCCCTGTACGCGTGTCTTCACCACGTCCAGAGGGAAAGTTACCAGCCAGCCCACTGCGCCGCGGCACCGAGTCAGTCATCGAGACTTCAATCGTAAATTAAACGCGAGCTCACCGACGCCCGCGACACCGCCCGCGAAGAGCAGCGGCCACCCACCTACGCGGCCCTCATTCGGAGCCGCGAGGGCACGCGCCGTAGCCTCGTACTAGCGGCGCCTATGTAAGCGACAAGTGCGCGGAGCGGGTATCAACTAGATATAATTCGGCCAACGTACCGCGGCAAAGTACGCGCCATATCCGCAGTCACGCAGGGCCGTGGAAACTGCCCCGCGATACAGCCCCGCCAATCCCCCCGCCTTCACGAGACCTGCGGCGATGCCCCTCGCCGTCGACGCGCCGGTACACTGCTGTTGCCGGATCTTGATGAGCTCCGTTGGCGTCGTCACGACTGCCGAGACAACGCCGCTCCCGACCCCTGCAAGAGAAATCTGCCAGAGGGAAGCGGAGGCCGTGTCCGCGCCAGGATGGAGCTGTAACCGCAAAAAGAAACTGTACGAGGCAAAAACGAGGCCATTCATCAAGGCGACCGTGAGCTGGCGCCTTGTTAGACATAAGGAAACCAGGAAAGCTATAAACCGACGAGCGGCGAAGATATTCCCTTATACAAGCCTAGGACGCGTTCTTCCTGCACGATCGTCGCGATGGCGCGCGCCGTCGACCCGCGGTAGCGTTCTGCTAACTCCGGCGTCTGCAACCGGACCTTCACTGCAGTTTCGTTCAAATCAAATGCAATGAATGGCGCAAATAATAAGGACCTGTATCAAACGGAAAGCCTGCAACCAGCCCCGCTATACCCTGGACCATATGTTGGGAGACTTAGGTGGGCAATTCAAGCATTACATACGGCCAGCGTCCCCGCAACAAAGTCCACGGTGTGATTCAGCTCTGAGGTCAAGAATGAAGATTATTCCTTTGCAATATTGACGGACGTATACTTACGCTGTGCGCCATCGGCCATAAATTCGACGCGGTAAAAGGTTGGATTGTAATAGATCGGCAGATATCGGCCCGGACTCCGAGCGCCAAACAGACGTCAAGTTGAATCTTTTTTTCCGTCTTCCCACCTTGATTCTCGCCATTGGTGGATCGTTCGTCTCGCCAATCGATGCTTGGAATCGTACATGTGCAATCTCGCCATTGTTATGGCCTCATGGCAAGACTATCGAGCTAGGTGTTGATCGCAGCTTTGAAACAGTTCTAGATATCGTGTTCGATGCCTTTGAAGTCCACAGCTGGCTTTTATTCCGACGTGCGAGGAGTCGCCGCCGTCTCGGAGAGCACCCTGAATGAACGATCGTCGACGATGTGCATGCCTCGCCCTGTATCGCCATCACGTCACCGTTCTGACCGGTTTTTGGTGTGTTATTCCAGGAATTCAAGCTCCTATTGAAAAACCCATCTGAAGTGGTATCGGGCGGCATCGGGTGGCCTTGAAATCTGACATTTCCGAGCCCGCTACCCATTTTTGTTCGGTGTGGCATCGCTCGACATAGGGTGGCATCGGGTGACAAGGTACTCAAGACGGGTTTTCGCTGGGATTCAAGGCCAGCCATGAATTTTTACCTCCTTCGTCGTTGTTATCCACTCTCTGCAATATGGTCCGCATCTCCCGGAGGCACCGAACCAACGCACTGGCCAACGGCAACCTAGAAATATGCTAAATTTGCCAAATCCGCCTCACGACTTGCTCGCCGCGCTGCAACATTTTCCCCGACATCGTCTGTTGACTGCGCATTCTCCGACTTCCGCCTTTTGCGATCTGTTTCGGCCGCCTCCCTTGTGAAAATTCGACTGGGGATATATTTCCCCATCATTTGGGCTCTCACGTCGTGGCCTAAATGCTACCGCGGCCGCCTGCACCCCTGTCCTCGTTCGCGGTCTTGGAAGAAATTCACCAGATTTCCGCACCGGCTATACATGAATGTCTCTTCCTTGTTGCTTTATTTCTGAGACAGCCTCCGACTCGACCCCACCCTGTGCTAGCCGACCCTCTCGGTACGTGGACATATGATAAGTCTTGGCGATAGTGGGGGCGGTTGGTTCCCTCCCGGTAACCAAATGCGCCGCTCAACGAGAGGAAGCCGCTCTCTGGGGGCAATTGGACGACCTCTTGCCGGAATTACTATCAGCATGCGTACGTTTGTGAACTTCTATGGTCCATTCATAATCCCGCTTTGCCCGTAGTTCGCTCCGCCTTACGGCTTGCCGCGTGGTATACATTGGACCGGCCGTGTAATGTCACCCACCTACTGGCAATGTCATAAAGGTACGCGTCCACATTTTCATGTCCAGTCTCTCCCCTGTCGTTTCCCCAGCCCGTTGCCCTTGCTTGATCCGAGGAGCGCATCTCAATCATCTATCAAGTGCTTCCCGACGCCTGCCCTCGCCTGCCTTGCCTCGCTCGTCCTTGTGGGGCCATCTCCGCTCACAGCTGTCCACCTCGGAGCTTTTTGAACTGCTAATTTCCACATTCCGCATGGCAATTTTACGGTGGCACACGTAATAAATACATCAGGCATCCTTGAATTCTTCCGTGCAGACGTCGAAACCGACGTCCCGTGGCAATTGCCCGGCCCGGCCATACCGGCTTCTCTGCGAATGTTCTCACAATGCTGGAAGCCGGACCCAGACGAGGCCAACTTTCGTTGACTGTGTACGACGGTGGGCGCCGAGCTGCGCCACTCAGGCACTGCGCGCTATATCCCGGGCTCGGCGGTTTACTCCATCCACTCGGAGTGCTCAATTTTTTGACATCGAGTGATGAAGATGGAAGGTATCGTCGACAATTGTGTCTGATTGAACTTTGACAAGTAGTTGTTAATAGCCGCGAAAATCAAGTTAAAGTTGAGGCGGACCTTTGCGGTTCTTTGCAATTGGGGAGCATTTCCAGCAACACTCAAAATCTGGGGTGTGCTCTTCGCCGGTGTGATGCTCAGAAATCGTATCCGACTGGAGTCACTTAGGATTCAGCAAGAGTCATACATATACTGTTCTTCTAATTCTGGAGCCGCCGTCTAGTACGGTGACTTCGGTGCCGTGTCTGCCCCCAGTTCCTTGGTGGCGCCAGAATCCTGATGTCTTCTACGGGCCTGCCCTATTGTTCTGAACAACCCTTGATTCCACGGACATGCGGAACCCCTTCCTCTGTGGAGAGGGGATATGTTCCGGCCAATGAACGCGATGTTTTCGCGACCACCAGCGTTTGTTTGTCCGGGAACCGGGCGCGGCCTGCGGATTGCTGTAGAGCAAGTCCAAATTCGGGTTCTTTGTGGGGACTGAGAAATGGAAGGGAAATCTGATTAACGCCTTGCGATAGCCTTGTTTCATCTGCCAATCGGTTCTGGCTTGACATTCCCAAGAGGTGCGGCGACGGCGAATCTAGTCAGCTGTGAATGCGTACGTTGTGGCAAACGGCCCACATGCCCCGAGCAAATCTTGAGCATTGCAGGTTCAAGGTTGAGCATATTTCTTATGTTTCCGGCAGAGTAAACTAATGTGCGCTGGCAAAGTTGGCGGAGTCTCGTTCAATCCGTAGCCCAACCGTAGCCTTTGAAGCACTGCCATTCTCGACGTGGCATCGGTCCGGAGTCGTTTATGATCGACCGCGAATGAAAATACCCCTTCAGGCTGTGGTAATATGCGTGTAGACGCGAAGGCATGTGGGAGATAAGGATGAACTGCAAGTTATCAGCTTATTAAAAATTAAAAAATCAGTTTTTGATGCGATGCCCAAAATGATCATCGCGGGATATGTAAGTAGCCAGATCTCACAGATCTCCCATCAGAGTCACCAGTTCCTGGAATTTGGCGCCCCGATTAGAATTTGAGTTTTCTGGTTCTTGGCTCTTCCTTTTATTTCTGGTCCAGATCTAATCTACACGAATTAGCAAAAGTAACGATCTTTTTCCGTGCAAAGCAAACTGCGTCCGCGGCCGCGCAGGTCTCCGCCACAGTCGTCGGCACTGCGTAGCGAATACGCGACTGCAACGTGGAAGGGATTCGTAGTCAAATTATCCGTTGGTCCGCCCAATAAGGAAGTAGTGGATGTATTTATCCATTTCCTCGATCACAACAGCCTTTCGGGTCAGAGGCGGCGCATTCGAGGACGTGGTGTGACTCAGGCTCGGGTTGACTCCCGCAAGCGGCAGCCCCAGTCTTTCCCACTGGACAAGGCAATTTTCTTCGCCAACAAGGCCGACTAGTACTGTAGGTCCCGTTAGAACATAGGAAGACGTAAAAAAACACGGAGGGAGATATTGGTGTAAAATGAAGAGCAGGCGCCAGTGAGGCCATGAGTCAAATCATCTCAGATACAGTCTTGCATATTATCCCCAAAAAGCGGCACAACGGTTCAGACACGGGCGCTACCCTGGCTTTATACCCACGAGGCGAACACCCGAGTTCCTTTTAAGACCGAATCAATTGACCGCTTATTCTGGGTTCACTCCTCTTCCTCCACCATGAATGTCCTCTCCACCATGCTGTCGCCCCTGGGCATGAGCACAGGAGCCATACAAGACACTCTCGTTAGTGCTTATCTGCTGTGCACAACTTGAAGATAGCCACTGACGCCACCTGATAGAAATTGGTGGTCATCGGAGGCACCGTAGAGACCGCTCGACGCGCGTCCGTCTCCGCCTGGAATGGTTTCGTCGATTGTACGTTCCACTATGCCTCCATTGCTCGTCCCTGACGTTTCCGTCAGCATTCTTCCTCACCGCACATTTCAGTGAAGAGGATTATCCATACGATTGGTGTGTGCTGTCTTACCCTCTGGCATCTCATCCTGACTTGTTTACAGGTTGATGCACTGGCTTTCGAAGGTATGGCCGCCCACAGACCATTTAGGCAATTCCGGCTGATGCTTCTAAGCAACCTGCCTGGGGCAAAAGCCGAGAATTCGAGATTACGACTCGCTCGGTGGGGCGAAGCGGCATGAACCAGAGCACGACTGGAGACCTGGAGGAGGAGGAGGAAGAGGAGGACGACTCCCTCGTTCATGGACGGCGCAAGCGCAAAGTAGCGTTTATGCCATCTCTGGGTATGTCCAAAACGCGAACATGTGACCACGAATTGATCTCACCTTTTCTTCTCAGATCACACACACACTATCTACTACCGAGGTGCGTTCACAGCCAAACATTAATTATTTCACAACAGCTCATCATTTCCGTGCAGGACATTGGCTTAGGGTTCGTCTTCATCATTTTCTTCGGACCAACTCCTCATCTCCGTACGCAGATAATGCGAACCCAGCGTTACCCGGAGCACGGCCACGGGTCCGCTCTCAAGATTAGGTGCGTTTATCCGCTTCTGTCGGAATCGGAGCTTCACCTGTTCGATAGCGTTGTCGCTCGGAACAATGACATCTTGAAGAAACTTGTCCTGGAGGCCAAGAGGGAATATGAGAAAGACGCCGAGCATCGTGTCCATATATTTTTGGCTGACACGTATGTGCCTTTTCATATGACTTCAGAGCTTGCTTGTTGAATCTCATTCCAGCACGTACGGATGCTGGCGATGGAACGGCGCTCGCCAGAAGCGGCCGATGAGCTCAATCGTCCTTCAGCCAGGCGTCAAGGACATGCTCCTGGCCGATTGCAAAGATTTCCTGTGTTCAGAGGAGTGGTGCGCAGTATTCTGTTTAGCCGTTACTTGGCCTCACTCCATTCCGCCTTCTCTCTAGGTATGCCGAGCGAGGTTTGTTACGTGCCCCCCGCTTCATGTTTCACATCTAACTCCTTTCTAGGCATTCCTTTCCGGCGCGGTTACTTGTTGCACGGTGTTCCCGGAAGGTACTGCCCTTCATACATTCCTTTCACTTCTTCTGATATCATTTCTCTTCCAGCGGCAAAACCTCACTTATCCACTCTCTAGCTGGTGAACTAGGTTTGGATATCTATGTTGTCTCCCTATCTTCCAAGGGGTAAGCGGTACTGACCATCGCCGTTTATAATTGCTAACTCGGTCGTCATGATAGCATGAGCGACAACACACTGACCACATTGATGGGCCACGTTCCAACAAGGTGAGCTATCTCATTTCGACGGACCGAATCCGATTTCAATACTTACGACCATTTAGGTGTATACTCCTTCTGGAGGACCTAGATGCGGCGTTCACACGCTCGGTCAGTCGGGATTCTACTTCCACGGGAACCCCGACGTCCACGACGTCCTCATCGACGACTACTACGGCTGAGTCTGATGGTTCAACCTTGAGTTTGAGTGGCCTTTTAAATAGTCTCGACGGCGTTGCTGCAGCTGAGGGCCGGTGCGTTATCATCTCTGCTACCACCGATCTGGCTAAATATGAATCACAGCCTCCTATTCGCCACCACCAACCACATTGAACGCCTGGACCCGGCCCTAAGCCGTCCAGGACGGATGGACGTATGGGTGAACTTCACGCATGCAACCAAATGGCAAGCGGAGGGCATCTTCAAATGCTTCTTTCCGTACAAGCCTTCCGCCGTCGCTCCGCCGGCTGAGAATACAAGCGGCGAGCCGACCGATGCCTCGCAAAAGAACCTGCCCCTCCCCAAGCGCAAGGCGCCGGCACACGCTATTCCTTTATTGAGTGAAGCTGAGATTTCTGAACTTGCCAAACGATTCGCAGCAGCCATTCCTGAGGATGAGCTAAGTGTACGTGAATTTCTTACTCGTGGACTAGCGCGGTTGCTCATTCGTCCTACAGGTTGCGGGACTCCAAGGCTACCTCCTCAAGAACAAGACCCGCCCGCGTGAGTGTGTCGACGAAGTCGACGAGTGGGTCATTCAAGAGCGTGAAACCCGCGAGAAACTCAAGAAAGAGAAAGCCGAGGTCTCTTTTATTTTTCGTGTCAATTGTTGTGATCTTACGTTACTGATGTTTTCGATTTCTTATTCTAGCGCGAAGCCAAGGAGAAAAAGGAGGCGGAAGAGAAGGAAAAGAAGGAGGTACGTGTATATTCCTTCTTGTATCCGACAACTGCTCACAGTTCTTCTGACTGGCAGAAGGAAGAAAAAGAGGCCAAGGAGGCACGTTCTTTTTGGTCGTAATACCTGCTGCTAAACTAACTACCTTTCATCCATAGAAAGAAGAAAAGGAGACCAAGGAGGTGGGACTGTTTCGAGACTTGTATGCAACCTCGTCTAATCATGCCCTTAGAAACTCGAGCGCAAGGAAGCTCGTCTCAAGGCTAAGAAGGCTTTGGCCGCGAAGAGTGAAGCTTCTGTGCCCGCCGGCACGACTACTACCACTGAATCCACGACAGCAGCCGCAGCGGCTGACCCCGCCGCCGACGCTTCCAACGAGTCCTCCTCCTCCAGTTCCGAATCTGAGACCACAACCGGGATGGAGGCCGACACTGAAGAGTCGGTGACTTCAGAGGAGGAGGAGGAGGACAAAGCGAATGACTCCGCAAAGGACGATGCCAAGGAAAAGTGGGTCGCAGTCAAGCCGCCAGCAGAGCCCCAGCCTGAAACGCCAGCCACCGAAGACGCTAGCCCTTCATAAATGCCCATGTGCATCGAAATCTGGACTGGACTGCCTGTGCTCGCTCCATGCTCCCCTCCCATGCTCGGGATCCCGCTGCTACTCTGTCGCCTATCTACATCTACTACTGGTTCGTCGTGTTTTGGTTGTTATCCTGCCTGTGTGATACGTTAGACGGAATGGCATTGCTTTTGTGGATCCTTCCACCCCCTCCCTTTTCTGTGAACAGTTGAGAGCAATCAAAGTGATTTGGAGTACAGTATCTAGAGAGAAATCCGACACAGGGGAGTAGCGTAGCGTATGTAGATTAGAGACGTGAAATGCGTGAAATGCATGTAATGAGTGGAGGTGACGTGAATGCTCATATAAGTATAATTATGTCGGTTTAACATTGACGTCTGAAAGAGTTTTGAACGCTTCCTTGTACGCATCGAGGAGCGCCTTTACTCTTGCCCGCTCCGCCACCAGCCCCTCATCCTCGTGAAGCATGTCTTGGAATAGCTCAGGCTTGTAAAGAGATGCAACGAGGCGATTCTGCACATGATACGACGTATGGTTGACGAGGAAGTGCATTATCGCTTTGGGGACGAGGTCCTGGATGCTCTGCCGGACGATCCCAAAGTACGACGCGATGAGGGAGCGGATGAGAGACGTCTCCATCTCTTCTCGAAGGGTAAGGCGGTTCCCATCGGAAGGAATCTGGTGATGCATTAGGTATACGAATAGGAATGGATCGCCATGCTCACGGCTTCGATATGTTTTCCGAGACTCTTCATGTCGTACGCTGCATTGTTTCCGTCAATGTTACGTTGGCTCGCCATAAGACCGGATGCGATTGTCATCGTAGAGCTCTCTCCTCCAGACACATCCCGTCCCACAGGCACTACGCTCTGGCTGCTCCCATTGGGGCGCGCCTGCCCAGTAGTTCCCACACTGGACCCAGGAACTGGACCTGGTCCATTCTGGCCAAAGAAATAGTTCAAGAAAGTTTCCCGTGCCGACGGCGGAGAACCACGGTGGGTCTGCGCCATGGCAGAATGGGGTCGTTGCTGATTCGGGTACTTTCTTGCTGGCACAGCTAACGCGGTGTTCAACGCGGGGGTGGAGCCAATTGATGTCCGGCCACGGTCGTGCATTGTCGCGGACACGGAACGGCTGTCGCCGCGGTGGGGGAAGATGCCGTTAGGTAAACCGTTCTCATCCGACGAGTCCGCGTCATCGTCTGTTCCAGTACCATTCGTCGGCTCGGTAGATGCGGGCTACGAAGAATCGTCACTCAGTTACAAGGAAAGCGGCGGGCGGCGAAAGGGCGCACTCGTGGAGGCACATGCGGAGCCGGAGGCGAACTCGCCTGCTGTGCAGCAATAGCGGATCCAGAGATGAACGCAGGGTGGTTAGTGTTGATATATGCCGCCTGTATGGCGATCAAACTCTGCGTATATTCGGATGTAGGCCCTAGGCGTTCCCGTAACAGTTCGGAAACAACCTCGATTAGTTTGGCATGTAAGCCAGGGAACCGTTGCAGCTCCTGAAAGGGGATCAGCCAAAGACGAGTGATATGTGCCAAAGGTGTTTACAGTGCTGGTGCAATTATGGCAAATCTTCACCATTTCCTCGTACACAAGCTCAACGCAGCGTAAACTTGGAGCCTCTAGCAGTTTGATCTGAGGTTTGACCAGGAGATCGAACGCAATTTCAGGGACGAAGAGACTCGGACGAGGACCTGTCGAGTTGCGAATTGCAGTCCGGATATCCTGGTTCTCGAGGTTTTGCGTTGAGTCAATTGAATCGAGCGCATGTCCGAATATATCGTTGAAGATGTAGTATATCCGAGCACCACCCGAGAGTTCTTTTGTAGAAATATCAACCTTTGTTCCTTCAATCGAAGAAACGAAGTCGCGCGCAAACTGCGTCATCAGTCGCAGAACGAGAGCTCCTTGCTGCAAGGATCGTTGAGCTTGGGATGGGGGGATCGGAGTCGATCACGGACCTGACTTCGGTCTCCGAAGCTATCTGAATCTCCAAACGAGTTGAGCTCCTGCTGCGCCTGACCCATCAAGGTGTTCAGCCGAGCTTTCATGTCCGGGAGCTTGTCCCGAATATGATTCATGAGAACCTATGCTACAGGTCAAGGTCGTTTCTGAAATCCCAGACAGATGCAACGTACTTGGTTGAGGCTCTTCGCCAAGTACTTCGTCCCGTTCTTGTGAGCGATATTTCGATATGCGGGGTGGTGATTGAAGAACTCGGTTTCGCTAGCCAGCGCCGCTTCCATGCTCTTCTCCCCGTTGATGTCTTGCTGGCTGCGGTTTACCACACCGATGAAACCAAGTTTGAGCGGGTAGACGCGGCCCGTGAGAATGTCCAAAGCATTGGTCCCAGCATCCATCAAGTCCAACTTCGTCAGAACACCTATTGTCCGGCGGCCTTGCGGGTCGACTTGGCGGGCGAGCTTGAGAGACTCCGAATTGGCCAGGTCCACATTGGCTGGTGAAACAGACAAGATGACGCTTTCAGAACAACGCATGAGCACTTTGTGGCAAAGCGAGGTGCAGACACACACCTATTCGGTTTTGAGATATAATCCAGCACCAGATTCCGAATTTGCCGTTCAATGTCGCTTGGTTGATCTCCGACAGGAATCTGGAGCACGGAACGGTCAATACTTTTGTGTGCAAAGGCTTGTAGGGAGACAGACTTTAGTCAAACCGGGTAAATCGACGAGAGTCAAGTCCAGGACATCCGGACTGTAAATTCGGAGCGAAATAGGGAGCTTGCTGACACCCTTGTTTTGGCCGGCGACCCGAAAAGTCTCCTGCTCGATTTCCTTGCGAATCTCGCCAAAGTCGGTGAACTTCTTGTCTATGTGGAGAAATTGCGCCCATTCTCGGAAGGTTGGGCTGCTGGGCGAGGGATCGCTGGACTCGGGAGTGTGTATCAATTGGAGGACTAGTGGCCGGCGCGTCACGATGCCCTGACCACGGGGAAGAAAGTCCCTTCCAACGATGCTGCACGCAAAAATGTGAGAGAGAAAAAAGCAGAGAGATTGAGGCGACGCACGTCTCGAGGACACTGGACTTTCCTGCTGATTGACTGCCCACCTAGCAACGAGTCAGTTAAAATCCTCTGGAGTGGCACACGTCCTCCTTACAACTACAAGTTGGGGCATGTCCAGCTCACCCCCTGTGAAAAAAAAACAAGTTTAAGGCTCCACAATGGACCATTGACGGACTAGGCACACCCAAGTTATTGAAGGTATCCTGGAGCTTGTTTACAAGCTTGATGAGGTCTGTGTCCATGTTGTGGTAGAAGTAGAAGAGCTGCCGGCGAGAAAACGCGTAAAATGGCCGTTGACTGCAACGCAGCGCGTCGTCACGGCAAGGACTTTGTCGTTGTTGATCGGTATCAAATTCGTTTTACACAACAAAAAAAAGAAATATTCATAAGAAACGCGATAAGGCACCGCATCTACATAGAGTTCAGGAAACGAAGTAGATCCTGTCGATTCGCCTCTCGTTCATCATCTCCTTTCTCCTTCTTGACTTTGAGCTTGATCTTCGTCGAAAGCCGGTATGAGACTTGCGTGACTCCAGATGAAAGCAACGTACCTTTTTCCCGGTCAAAATGCTCCTGCGTTCATCCTTTTCCTTCTCTTTCGAGCGTTCTCGTTCCTTTCTCCGTTTTCGTCGCTTTCGGTCTTCTTCGTCCTCGTCCTCCTTGTCCTTGCTCCCTCTCTTGCTGCTTTTCCGACCGCTCGAAGAGCCGTCGTAGTCCTTGTCGCGAGAATATTTGTCCCGATCCTAATAGAATAGTGGTTGAAGATCACGATTTACATGATAGTACCTTCCCCGGTCAAAACCCATTATTTCTGGGTGAGTTGATGGGATCGACGTACCACTGGTGAGTCAGCGCGGCGCTTTTCGCGACTAGGTCTTGGACTGGAGCTTCGACGCTGTGCACGGATGAGCATATAGCGCAAGCTTCCACATATAAGAATGTACTAACAGAGGAATCGTATTTATTTCTCTCCAAGCGGGGGCTCGAGCTTCGCTTCCGCTTGCTCTAAAGCATCAAAAATGAGACAAGTACAGAAAGCTCAATAAATTGCAGCGTACTGAATGCCGTCCGTCGTTTCGCAAGCGATGATCCAAGTCCGCATCCGGATCTCTGCGGGCGTGTTTAACCTGCAGGAAAACCTAAACACAGATATGACCCAGTGAAGCAACAAAACCAACGTCCGACTGCTCCAAAGTCCGGCCTGAGTCCTCACGTCCGGTTTCGGCGTAGCGAAGAGAGCGCGATTCAGATTCCGAGCGCCTGGAAGAAGAACCGTGGCGATACGACTTGTCGTCGCGAATGTATCTCTGAGAAACCGGCGACGGAGACCGTTCTTTTACGCCGCATTTGAGCGACAGTGCATACCCAGGTGAGCAGAAAATGATAGATCGGAAAAAGGATGAAGATGAGTCTCATCGGGCGTACTCCATGGGTCGAGGTGTCTCACCACTTCGATGTTTGGAAGAGTTTTTGTCTCCGGGGAGTTGGTCCCACCTAGACGAATAGCCCATCCTGGCTGCGTGGTGGTTCAGGTCTGAGAGCCGGACCGGCGGATCATTCGAGTATTTGTCAGCCTCGATCTGAAATAAAGATTTCATTCGAAATTTATTGCTTGGAGTGAAAAAAAGGGCGGGACGTTAATTACAAGTACTGGTGCGGTGCGGTAAACATTTGCAAGAGAGCTTGGGAAGAGTGAAAAAAAAAACCGTTCGAAAAACTCTCGACCAGGGAGTCGAACCCTGCTCTCCCGCGGAATCGATTTTGACAAGCGGGTGTACTGAACCGATATACTAGTCAAGACATAATAAGCTAGGGCAGTGATACATTACAGATACCTGCCAATCTTTACACTTTTATGAGTCCTATCTCTCCTTCCGGCCGCCCTTGCGACAAGTCCTGAGGCTTGCGCGTATGTTGGCTCTCGAGGTCTTGAACTACCATTGTAGGTGTCTCTCAAACTGAGTTGCTCGAGACTTGATGAGCCCAGAGCTAGTGTTCTCTCAGAGTCCCTGTGCACTGGCAGGGGATGCACACGACGTTCTACTTAAGTGCGAACTGTGCGCAATCGTTCTTCCTCGGTCCTGAAGAATCTTGCGGGGAGTCTTGGGTTTATCGCAACCTTGGAGCGCCGTCTTGAACGGTTGTCTCTGGTCTTCACCTCGTCGGAAGTAGCACTCTTAACCAGTACCTCTGGTTAATAAATAAGGGTGTTTTCAACTCTATTTAAGCGGTTAGTGAGGTTAGTGCTGCTTCCGACGCCTTGAGAGCCTTGCGCGTGCTTTCGTTTCCTCCACCATTTCAATGTCGTCTTGGAGAGCGTTCTATAATGGCTTTTCAGGTTATTCAGTGACGACGCCAGCGAAGATCTACGAAGGCCAATTTCGGGTCTGATCCAGGTGCTGAATGAATCGCACTAATACACTCAACATTGCTGAACCGTGAGCAGAAGGCCAGTAACCGGAAGAAGGTAAGTACGCGGATCCATGGTGCACGCCTCCGGGAAACATAAACGTGGGAACGCTCGTCGTTGTGGAGGGGCTGGTCGAAAGATAGGAAATGGTGCTTCTGTTTGACGTCAAGCTGTTGTTTGACTGGCGAGGCGGGTGCAAGATGGTGGTGTGGTAGATGGGAAAGAGTCGTGGAGGCGGTGGGCTGACGGTGACATGTTGAAGATTGCCACACGCAGGATTTTTGTTCTAAGTATTTAATTCTTCTTCTTCTTCCTCAGTTGTGAAGAAACGCTTGCGGAGGCGCCCCGACTGCAGCTGGGCGCAGAAGCCTGGTATCACGAACCAACCTCTCAAATCCCCCTCGGGTGCCCGGTGTCCTATATTCGCGTTCTACCCAGACTGAAATTAATTCAACGTCTCAATGGAAGCGACGGCCATTTTTTCCCTTGTGAGCAAGCCTGCCAGTGAGGTGGAGGTGTCGGACAGCCAGACGTTTAGGTCAATCTCATGAGTCGTGTATGTATCCGATGCCGCAGTCCTCTCACGTCAATCCCAATTAGTTTTTCAACTATCCTGTTCGTTGCAAAACATATAGATTCTACATACATAAGTACAGTACTTGTGCTATGTCTACTACGACTGGCCATCTTGCCGCGCCTGCGCTAGCAATGACTCTGCAAACTCCTGGAAATCTCCTCGTCGACACGATCGACCGGGCTGCCGGTTCGAATCAGTACCTCTCACGGTTCAAGTCCCACAAAATCAGTCGGGTGCGCACCTTGAAAGCATATATAACAGTCTGTGATGCCTCGGAATCCAGCTTCTCCGAGTCCAGCTCCTTGAGCGCGATGCGGAGGATATTTTCCTGCACATCGAAGGTGCAGCGGACGGTGGGCTGCAGCCGCACGTTCATGGAGACCTTCCACAGCGGCTCGCGCCGGAAAACTGATGTATTCATCAATCAAATTTCAAGAGCCCAGGAACATTTACGCACGCAATCGTTTCGAGTGGCCCGTCTTGTGCGATAGGAGCTTGATGTGGCCAACCATCCCGCCCAAGAAATTGTCCTCCCCACGCTTCACGAAAAGCTTGACGCCCTTGAGCTCCAGGGTAACGTCCTCGTCTTCCTCTCCCGTCAAATCTGTGAAAGTTTGAGCGTAGGCGGATGGTCTTTGCAGGTCACTGACGGGTCTGGGTGCCGAGGGTCGAGGACTTCAGTGCGGCGAGAGCAGGTAGCGAATCGTCCTTCCTTTCGGGTTCAGTGTCCACGTTGGGTGTCGGGGCTTCAAGGGCAGGCGCCTCTGCGGGAAGACTGGCCCACACCGGTTTCCCGGAGCCAGGTCTGCTGTCCGCCGAGCCCAAGGAGAGAAATGGCGTTGAGGATCCGGCAAAATTCGCAAATCCAGGCGACGCCTTGCTCCGCTGAGGTATATGAGAGCAAGTCAGATGAATACCCTCACTTGTTTGACAGAATAGACTTGCGTTGGAAGGGAAACGTGCGGTGATGCGTGGAGGGGTCTGGGGGAATACAAACCGCGGGATATCCGGGAAAATGGGAACAAATTTGGGGACTCCTGGGCTGGAAGTGGCTTCAACGACATTACGCTTTGCCGTGACCGGTGAAAGTGAACCCGAGTCTGGCGCAGCGTGTGGTTCCTCGGTGGCCGAAACGCCAGAAAGTCCTGGGATCATTTCGTGCTACAAGAACGCGTCTCAGCGACAGAGATGGTCACGGAGTAAATGAACACCCACCGTAGTTTCTCGGTTTACATAATCGGTTGAAACTGGATCGGATTGACCTGAGTCGATAGCTGGGTGTGGCTCCTCGGTGGTAGAGGAGTCACCAGGCTCTAGGGTCATTTCGTGCTATCTTGCAAGTCAAACAACGGGATGGCGCCTGATAAGTAGAGACTCACCGCGCTTTCTTCATCCGAAACAGAACCGCTTCTACGCTTGTTGGGATAAATGGATTTCAGGTTCTGGAGAGTTGAGCGGTGAGAGAGGATCCGAGCCCGGACGAAAGATAGCAAACTTCAGGATAACCAAGATCCTGAAAAGTCTAATTCAACGCCTATCGACCTTTCCGCTCAACAAACTTACGGGTTCCGTTTCTTCTTGGTCATGTACACGCTTGCGTTTCAGGGAACTATTCTCGGTGACAACAGTCGCTTCCGACTCCGGTTGGGAGAGGACCTCCTCGCCGTTTGGATTCAGGTTGTGAATGAATTTTTCGGGGTCCATCGGCGGGTTTGTAGTTGAGTCCAGGGTAGAATGTTCTTCATGAGAGTGCATATGCTGCGCAGGTCGTATACCCCTCCTATCAAGATCTCTAGTAAGACTAGACTCGGTTGGATCAGGAAATCTTCATGGTCCACATACGACGGAAGAGGTCGGGACTTTCTGACACAAGCATAGCCCACAGTGGCAGCGATGGTTGCGATACCGCAAAGAACAAAGTTGAAGTCTGCCATAAGAAGCGTACTGGCCGATCCTGGTGATGTGGTTTGCCAGCGCGATGTGATTTTGTGAAGGAACCTACAATGAATGTGGAAAAGTCCAGTATGTAGCTGGGAAGAGCGCTATTAGGAGAACCAGATATTTGAGGAAGCCTCTTAAGCAGGATAAGGAAGCCGTGCGCATGCGTGATGGACTGGCCTCGAGGACACGGATCCCAGGCCACGCGGTATTCGTGCTCGATCGGATAGTTGAGACAGACATAAGTGTACTAGTGCGCGTCCTTGCAGTCGCATAGGATGTTTGGCGGTGAATTGGACACCCGGTACAGTCCTTCTGTGACTCTCCAATGGCTCTGAAGGACTGTAACCAGTGGATGGCTGCGGTTCGACTTGTAATTTGAAAAATTGATGCTCCTCCCCAAGTTTGATATTTTTAACTGGCAATGAAGATAAGCGGTGGTAATTCCGGCGCTGACTGCGTAAAGCCAGGAGGGGGTTCAAGTAACCCGTGGTTGCGGTTGAAACGGGAACCGTCACTTCACGTGAGAGTTGTCACTTCTTCGCTCGCTAATTATTTTGGTGTCAGGCTCTCTTGCTCAGTCGCTGAAAATACACGGCCGAGACACACCAAGAGTGCGGTACCGGAAAATTTACGCGCCCGTGGGACGCGTCAACGGGTGCCGGACGGGGCGGGTCGTTCCCCTCAACTGCCGAGGCCCGAGAGCACGTGAACTGCGGCTTCCACGTCAGCTTCTCTCCCAGCCATCGACTTATTTAAGGCTGCAGTCGCTACTGGAATCCCGAAACTCAGTAGCCATGTTTTCCTCCCGGCTTTTGATATCGCTAGTTCTCGTCCCGGCATTCGTTTCCGCGGGGGTCTTCCCTCCAGACTCGCTGGTCAAGATGCTCGATGCCAAGAGTTTCAAGAAAGCTATGAAAGCAAACGTCGGTGCTTAATGTTATAACCCAATTATTTTGTTGAGCTGGTATCCGCAGCAAACTAGTATGGTCGCCTTCGTAGCGCCTTGGTGCGGGGTATGTGTATTTTCTCTCATTCCTTAGGCTTCCCCATTAAATTCTTCCCCCAGCATTGCCAACGAATGGCGCCCGAGTACAGCAAAGCTGCTTTGGGGCTTCATCCGTTGCTTCCGCTCTACGCCGTCGACTGTGACGCTGACAAGAACAAACGCTTGTGCTCAGAACAGGGCGTTCAGGGATTCCCCACCATCAAGGTGCGCGTGAACGCTTAGTTGCAGCGCCGAACGCGCTAACCCGCGTTCAGCTCTTCCCTCGCGGGAATTCCCTGCCTCCTGTCGTCTACGATGGCGCCGAACGCACTGGTAGTGCCTTCTACTACTTTGCGACGCGGCGAATACCCACCGCATACGCCAAACTGTACCACATGGCAGAAGTTGTTCCGTGGATTGAGAAGGTGAGCCATCACTACAGTGTCGATGCAGCTTTTGAACTGCGCGCTGCAGACAGTTGACAAGAAGCGGGCGCTACTCTTGTCGAAAGACAAGAAAGTGCCGCTTTTATGGCAAGTTTTGGCCAATAAATATGACGGACAGCTCGAATTCGGGTACCATAAGGATCGCAAGGGAAAGACTGCTGTGTCGTTGGGCTTTGACGTCGGTGGGAAGAAGGAATCGAAGGTCCTTATCTATTCTCCTGGGTCGACGACGCCGTTCCGTTACGAAGGTTTGCTGTCCGGTAACATGTCTGCCAGGGCCGCACTCAGTGTTCATACAGGCCTCAACAAGTTCGATTCCCTGAGCAAATTTTTCGACTCAGTCATCGACGGCACGGCGGACTTGACAGTGGTCAACGAGGAGGCGAAGGCTGAAGAGTTTGAGCCCACGGAGGAGGACCTCGAGATCCAGCGGAAACAGGAAGCGCAGCATATGGCGCTTCTCCATGGAGGATACTCGGATCTCATCGACTTTGAGAAGGCCATACTGAGTGGAAACGCCGCGAACTACCACGACACAAATGGCTTCGGTTCGCTCCCACCGCTCAAGGCGAAAGCGAAGGCAGAGGAGAGCCAGGCAGTTAAAGCAGATTCTCCGCCGGCAAGCGAGGAAGTAAAGGCAGAGGAGAAGGAGGCAGTCAAGGCTCCGGAGGACGATGGTCAGACTCCGATGAAAGCGACGCCAACCCCAGAGGCTGAAGCTGCTTGTGACGTCGGAAAGGATGAGGGTGAGCTGTAACCGTAATCGTAAATTACTTGTAGATTATTTTCTGGATCGAAGGACAGTTCTCTGTACCAAGCCGCGTAGAGCAAATGGAGACTCATTGTTTCCTTCATGTATTCAGCCAAAACCCTCCAAACTAAACAAGAGTAAATCTCGTTTGTTCGCCTACACGCTCAATAAGAAATTTTGTCGGCACTGAACTGTGGACCGTGAGGGTACCATGGTTCGCGGCGGCCACTCCCCCGTCGCCACCGTCCCAGCGTTGCCCAAAGTCTCTTTCCAGAAGATCGAAGATGATGTGTCCACTCAGCCGGGCGGTGTCCACGACGGCCAGGCGCGCACTTTCGGATGTACGCTCTTTACTGGCCGAGGGGGTCCGTCAGCTCACAATGACGCGTAGATAACGACTTTTCGGAATTCCAGAGGCCCGACCAGTATATCCGCCATATTGGTAAGGCACCATTTAGCTTTCGGACCACAACATCCACCCTGAATGCCTTTGCAGAGCCACTTGAAGTCGATCTGGAGCGGCAGGTCGAGTATGACATGGATGAACAAGGTATGCAACCTGCGCGCTTGTATCGCGCATCTTTAACATAACCCCGGCAGATCAGGAATGGCTCGATGCGGTAAACACAGAGCGGAAGAAAGAGCAGCTCGACAAGGTCACCTATGAAGTCTTTGAGGTCGTCATGGATCGGCTGGAGAAGGAATGGTTCAATCTGGTGCGCCGTCCCACCTCTCGCGCTTTGCTTTGCTAAATGTCTCAATAAAGACGAAACATATCCCGAAACCCGATTTGGCGCTCCCTTCAGAAGACTCGACATGCGCCATCTGCGACGACTCTGAGGGCGAGAACAGCAACGCGATCGTCTTCTGCGATGGCTGTAATCTCGCCGTTCATCAAGGTGAATACCCCTTGGCTTCGACTGGAGGACAATGCACTGAACAGAAAGGGTAGACTGCTATGGGGTTCCGTATATCCCAGAAGGCCAATGGTTATGTCGAAAATGCACCGTCTCGCCCGAAAACCCGGTGGTAAGACTGCTGTCGCCTTTCGCCTTGAAAATAACTTATTCTTCGCAGTCGTGCATCTTGTGCCCGAACGAGGGTGGCGCGTTCAAGCAAACGACCCAGGGGGATTGGATACACCTTCTCTGCGCAATCTGGATCCCAGAAACGCGTGTTTCGAACGACACCTTCATGGAGCCGATTATTGGCGTCGACAAAATTACGAAAAGCCGCTGGAAACTTGTATTTTCCTTTTTTTACGTAGAATATTACGTTTCCTAATACCTTGTTCTTTCAGAAATGTATGATATGCGAAAATCGGGAAGGCGCGTGCATTCAATGCGCGAAGCAGTCCTGTTTTCTCGCGTTCCATGTGACGTGCGCCCGTAAAGAGAAATTGCTTTCCCCGATGAAAAGCGCTCAGGGATCAGAACCGGGCGCGTTAACCGCTTATTGCGACCGTCACTTGCCTGTGTGTCCCTTCTACCTCGACTTGACCACCGCTGACGATTTTTGTGCTGCAGAAAGAGCAGGCCGAGATTCGCGAAGCAGCCAAGCAGGCAGAGGCGGAGGAGGAGGAAAACGAAGATCAGTACAACAACGCGAAGCTGTCCAAGTCGGCACGCGCTTACGCCAAGACATACAAGCCTGGGCCGCCGTTGGTGCCTGCCATCATGATCGACAGGATCCTCCAATACATCAGCAGGACGACCATTCGTAAGAAACCTGACTTCATAGCACTAATGTGCAGGTACTGGAGCCTGAAACGAGAAGCTAGGCGAGGTGCGCCGCTGTTGAAACGGCTACACTTGGAGCCGTGGACGGCAAGTACTGGCGCAAAGATGCAGGGTGAGGAGGAGAAGGTCATGAAACTAGAGGTTCGTTTACTGTCCCTGCACTAATGGGATACTTACTGACTACTACGACTTATTTAGCAACTCCAACACCTGCGCAAGGATCTCGAGGACCTCAGAAACTTGACGGAGCTGAGTCGGAAACGCGAGAGTCGGAAGCTCAGACAAGCGGAGGTCGTCCAGGACGTCCTTTTTCAAGCCCTCTTTCTGCATGTTCCCAAACTTAGGTTGGCGTTTGAGAAGATCACCGCGTATGTATATGCTTATCCGCAGGGTTTGGGGCTGCAACTTACCCTCCGCAGACTTGACCGGAGCGATTATTTTAAGAACCCGGTTAATAGGAAAGATGTCCCCGATTATTTCGATATCGTCAAGAACCCCATGTCGTGGAGTAACATCGAGCACAAGCTCGATAACTACAAATACTGGGATATACAGTCCTTCAAGGTCGCGTTCTTCGTGACTATTTCTCGGAACTGTATATTCATGATATCAACAGGACGATATTGAACTGGTTCTTGACAACGCCGTCTTATACAATAAGGAAGGCACGCCCTTTCACAGAACGGCTTTGAGGATACGTGTGGCTGCGCAGCCCATCTTGGCGGAACTAAATCAGCTTTCGTTCTCTCCCCATCTGCGCTCATCTGAGGAGACGGACGGTACCGTACCGCCGTGGACACCTCATCTCATTCGGGGACCTCGAGCCACCTCTGGAGATCCTCGAATTGCTTCTCTCAACCGATGCCATCAAAGACGAATCGGAGCTCATTCTCTCTGCAGATCCAATTACCTCTCTTTTCAACTTCGAGTTGGAGAAGAAGAAACCACTTCCTCCGCCGCCCACGCCTCCGCCTAAGCCTGTGAACCCAAGGACAGAAAAGAGGAGACTAGCGAGAGCGGTAGAGAAGGAGAAGCGGGCATTAAGGGAACAGGCTCGACGCGAGGCGTCTGCTTCCCAAGGGAGTTCCAAGGACCAAACGGCGTCTGCTCCGCCCGACATTCGCGTTCCCAGAACCCGGAGTGCGATTGCCGCTGCAAATGCGTTCGAAGCCGAGGCGGAGGCCTCCGGGTCTGGTTCTGTGTCTGCGCCGCCTCGGAGGCCCAAGGCGGGTAAAGTGTCCGCACTAGTTCCCGAAGAGGTGGCGAAGAATTTGCGCCAGAGGCGCGCTTCAGCGCCAATTCCGGCCCCTGGCGACATTCCTTTGGTCGATCGCGTTGATGAACGGGACTCGTTCACAATGTTTGAGCAAGGGTGGATCTTACCTGCGGGCCAGAGGCGTGGTGGGCGTGTTCCCGTTGACAGGTCGGCTGCACCGCCGCCAAAGAAGAAGATGCGTCTCGGTGAGTGCCGCATCAAGTCGCGGAGGTATGGCTGTGACTTATTTTACTCTTAGACCGCGGCGCGTCTCGATTGTCGGTCTTCAGCACCGCCGCGTCCGAAAATCAGACTTTGAAGGCTGGGTCGCCTCACGATGATGATATTAGAGGTTCTTCCTCTGTACCTCGCGACGCCGACAATTCGATGGACGTGGACGGCGGGGAGCGACCGCCTTCGAAGAGGAATGCCGCTACCAGATCGGGCGATTCTGCGACTCCGCGTCTGCACTCACTTGCTGTTGTCACTCCGGAACGCGTTGCCATCCCGCCGCCGAATGTTATTCGGACGCCCGACGGAAAGGTCATCATCGAGGAGCTTGACACGCCCGCGATTCGGAAAGAGAAGCGGCGGTTGGAGAAAGATCGCCTGGCGGCCGAGGCTGCTGCCGCTGCTCCGTCATCACTGAGCGACGCAGAGCCCCTGTCTCCCATGTCGTCATCGGCCTCTGAAGAAGGGGCCGATGATGCCGATGCGGAGGCGACTTCGGAGTTGAGCGAGCTTAGCGATGAAGAGAGCGACGAAGAGCGGGGTAAAACTGGACGACAGATACCGCTGCCAGGAGAACAGGGCGATACGGAGAAGGAACCGGATAGAGAGGAGGAGCTAACGGAGGAGCAAACGAGAGAGGAACTTGCGGTAGATTCGGAGCTCGACGCGCTCGAGGCGGAGAAGGAGCTCGAGGCAGAGAAGGTGCCTGAGAAAGAGCAGGACGAGCCTAAAGCAGCAAGGGAGGTGATGGAGCTCGAGACAGAGAAGGACGCTGAGAAAGAGCAGGACGAGCTTGAGGCGGCAAGGGATGTACGGGAAGTGGAGGTAGATGCGCCAGAGGGAGAAGCAAATGCGCCTCAGGGAGAGCCTGAAGGACAGGCGGATGTGCCTGGGCGACAGATGGATGTGTCGGTGGGAGATATGGGCGCGTTGAATGGAGAGGAGAATGCGGCGGAGGTTCGGACGGGGACAGTGGAAGAAGAGATGAGTGAGGTGAGCCGGAGAGGGATGGCCCCACTGGAGAGCATGATGCGCCAGAGGTGGTGAAGGGTACAGGCGGGGAAGATATTCATGCGCAAGACAGGGAGGCGGATGCGCAGGCAGTAGAAGAGGAAGTGCCGGATGGGCCTCCAGATGCGCCAGAGGTAGAGATGGGTGTACCGGAGGACGAAGAGATGGGTGCGCCGGTGGGAGGGATGGATGAACCCGCGGCAGAGATGAATGTGCTGGAGCAAGAGATGGGTTTGCTGGAACAAGCGATGGATTTGCCCGAGCAGGGGATGGATGCCCCCGAGCAAGATATCCTTACATCCGAGCAACATCAAGACAAATCGGCGGGAAAAATATCGAAGTCCATTGCTTCTGCAAGCACAAGCCAACCACTAACAAGAGCACGCCACCACAACAAGGACCTTGGCCGTCTGAAGGCACCTCCAGGACACAAGAAAGTAGAAGCAGGAACCCTAGGTAGGTCCTAGAGAAACTATCACGAGAAAATGGGCTCATGAACGATGCGCGTAGTTTGGGCGAAGGCAGGTATGGCCATGTAAATTCCGTATTCTCAATCCTGGCTCACGCGAGTGCAGTGTCGTTCCCATGGTGGCCTGCGGTTATTGTTGATGATGCGGATGACCGGATACCTGTCAAGGTCTTGGAAGAAACCAAGGCGGAGCGCAAGAAGCGGAAAGGGAAAGATTGGCTTTACATTATCCGTTTCTACGACAAGATGAAATCATGGTGAGCGTATCAAACCTACAGCATCCCGGCGGATATTAAGTCGGTTAGGCAATACCTTCCTCTCGACAAAATGCGCGAGCTTGGGGAAAGCAAAGGTATCGTTTCGGGTAATCAACACTTCGATAATATGGGTGACTGATGCGTTTGTTTTTAGAGTTGGATGATGACATGCTCTCCAGGAATTCCAGTAGGCAGCAAAAGTCGTGGAGCAAGCGTCTCCATACAGAGTGTCAGGTGGCATATAGGTGAGGCTTACCCAAGTGGCTTGCCCGATGCTTTGCTGACACACGAGCAGCGAGGCCATGGAAGCAATGGAGAGTTCGGACGAGAAGGCAGAGTTTCTCAAGTCTATAACTTCTTTGTCGTTACCGAATGTAAGTATGTAAATTTAGGACGGACGGAGACGCTTGCTTGTCTTTTTGTGTGTTATGGTCTCGCCGCTAATCGAACACGTTCACCGGTTTCACGCTAAGCAAGACCGCATTACAGTAGATCCAAGGTAGATCTGTAAAGAAAATTTTGGGCAGGTAGGGTGTGTTGAAGCTATGAAAGCTATTGCCAAAAGGAGACGGAGGAGGTTTGTTGATTGTCGCGGGTCTTTGGATTAAACACGAACAGATATGCCCCGCAGTCCGCAGCGACTGTTTTCGGCTCCGGCGCAAGGACTGCGATGAGTTATATCAAGACCAGTTTGCTTCCACCCACAACATAAGCCATAACCATGTCAATCACCCTCCGTCCCTTGCTCAGTCCCTACACGGAATCCGACTTTGATTTCCTCTTCAGTGCCTTCGCCTCGTGCGTCGAATGGCTTGCGAGCAAAGGCCTCGAGGGCCAATGGGGCGCGCAGCCGTGGGGCGACGACGTCAAAGAGCGCATACGCGCGACGATTCCCGACGAGGACGCGCGGGGCGCGCGGCGGTGGATCGCCGAGGTCGACGGCACAGCCGCGGGGTACATCGCCCTCGCACCCTTCCGCGCGGAATACCTCCCCTTTTCCGAAACAGAAGACAAACCGGGAAAAGAGCTGTTTGTAAAGGGGCTCGTGGTGCATAGGCGGTTCGCCGGGCGCGGGGTTGGGGAGCTCATGTTGGGGATGGCGAGGAGGGTTGCGGTTGAGGAGGGGGCGGAGTGGTTGAGGATTGGATTGTTGGAGGGGCCCGGAGGGGAAAGATGGGCTTGTGAGGTATTATGAAGGACATGGGTTTGTGAGGGCGCGCGAGTTTGCAAGCCCTTCTAGGACTGGCGAGGGGGAGTGGCCGGGGCAATTGCTTGAGATGAAGATTAGCGAGGTGGACGCATTGGAGTAGTGTTGGACGTGAAGCACGCGAGATAGTTGCGAACCCTAGCCAAATATCATGTTCTCAGAAAAGGAAGATATCGTCTGCGCCATGAGAACTCCGAATGGACGGTACGAACGTACTGCCAGCCTACTGGTGGCTATAAGACACTGACCGAGGGTAAGTCGGTGATAACGCCGTCGAATGGTGAGATTCTGATTCTCAGAAAAAAAAGGTCAAACGGAAGTGCATGATTTGGTATCTGAGTAGCCTAGATCTTGGTTTTCTCCAGTAAGAGAGCAGGTGGTCGATTGTAAGCCCTCGTTGAGCAATCGTGATTTGAATCATCCATTTTGAAGACATATTTTTGGGACGGAGGACCGTTGGTGCTTGAAGCTTGAAGCCCCGGGTGCATTATTGCATATTCGACTGCCATGTCTTCCCGGGTAGATGACATTCGGGGATGGTTGGACATGCTGCAATCTTACCAAGCTGTCGACGGGGCTCCTGATTCTCGACTCTCGAGGGCATGTTCGGGCGACGACGGGCTGGCTGAGTAAGCCCGGGCTGGCTTATTCTAAACCCGGCTCGGCCTTAGTCGCTCCTGACATTTGCTTGATATGCACCTTTTAATACCGAGTCAGTTCCATTATTATTATTATGCCTTCCTTCTTCCGCTCCAAGCACCATAATGTCGACGAGTCTGCTTCTGATCCAAGGGAGTCTCAGCGCATGGAGATTCTCCTTGACCACGACCATGTCTTTTTGCGCGGCACTGGCGCAGACGTCGAGCCCGCACGTCTTTCTGGCAATGTAGCTCTCTATCTGAACGAGCCTACCACCATCCGATCCATCACCCTCATGTTTCGCGGCAAGGCATTTCTCCCCGTTCCACTACAGCAGGATCCACTCTCATCCAGCAATCCGCCGTCAACATATGTTCTCTGCAAGCACAACTGGTCTTTTCTTGAGGGCCAGAAGAAGCACAACTATACCCTCAAGGCCGGACGCCATCTCTTTCCGTTTCAGATTCAGCTCGGAGGTTCTCTACCGTGCAGCATAATTACCGACGCGTTTGGCGGCGCGTCCGTGACATATAAACTCCGGGCCGTCGCTCAGCGCACCGGATTCAGCCACAATATACAGGCTGTTACGCCGGTGTATGTTCTGCGCTCGCTGGGCCAGACTGCGCTCGAATACCAGCAGACCCGCGACATTGAGCACGTCTGGGCGGAGAAGCTCATGTTTTCGGTCGCGATACCCCACATAGCGTGGGCTGCAGGGGACGAGCTTGTTGCTTTGCTCAAGGTATCGCCACTGGTCAAGGGTGTCGGTGTGCTCAATGTAACCAGCTCTCTGCGGGAAACAACGAAAGTGTTCAATCGCTCCGGTAGCCTTACTCGTACGGTCGCGACGACGACGCACGAGATAATTGGGGGAAAGGCAGTTGAGGTGAGGGAAACTGTGGATGACAAGGGCAAACACTCCCATTTTTCTTTGCCGCCGCAATCACATTCAGGGTCCGAAGCAGGCCCAAGTGGTGCTAGCGGCAGCAGCAGCGATGCATCACCTACGACCACGCTAAGCGAACCGGCCCAAGGTGAAGACGATGTGGTGAGCATCCCTTTGTTTAACATTTTTCGTTTCTGACATTGATTCGCCGCAGGTCACTGTCCTGAATATACGTTTGCCCTCCTATTTGACGCCGAGCCATCCGCTTGAACCCATAACAGTGACGCATTCGATCCACTGGAGTGTCATCGTCACCAACGCCGATGGCCATCTCTCGGAACTATTCTGCTCCCTTCCCATTCTTCTGCTCGACCCGCACCTCTTGAGCGAAGCCCGGTTGCACACGAAAGTCGCGCGCCAGTTACTCGTGGGCGGACCGGAGGTGTCACCAGAATCGGAAGGATACGGGCGAGCTTCCGACCTACATCGCGCACGTCCGCGACCGTGTAGCCAACATGTTTCTATCCGAAGGAAATACCCTGCGCGTGACCAATCCGTGGATACAGTCTGGCGTGAACCCCATCATCCTCGAGGGCGAAGAGCCCACTCCTGGGCACCCCAAACCGCTCCACGTTATTTCCGATTCAAACAACCCGTATATGCCCGACCCGGACCACCCCGTGTTCCTCGACTGGGTCAACGCGGAGCTGCTCATCTCGCAGGGCGCGACGAAGGTGGACTTCTCGTCGAGCCCAAGCGCTGACGACACGAGTGCGAGTGCGGAGGGCAGCACGAGCACGGGCACGAGCACGCCGCACCACCCGCCGACGCCGCCGACGCCCCCCGCGGACGGCATCGCGACGTACACGCACGCGAGCAACGCGAGCCGCGCGCTCCCGGGGCTCTTCGTCGCGATCATGGAGCCCACGAGCGCGATCACGCACCCGCACTGGCTCACGGCGCGCCCGGACCCCAAAGACCCCGCGCGTCGTCGTCGTCGCTCAACGACGTGCAGCGCCGCGTGCGCGAGGTATCGCGGCCGAGTCCTGGGGGGTCCGTGCTGCTGCACCGCGCGTTCACGGAGGTGCCGGATTACGAGATTGCGCTGCGCGGGTTCCTTGGTGGGGTGCCGCCGCTGAGCAGTATGCAGGGTCTGCCGTCGTACGACGAGGCGTCAGCGCAGTGGTACGCCGCGCACCGGGACACCGCTGAGCGCTGGGAGAGAGCCAGGGGGCGTCGGCGCCGCTTCTTCATCATAATAATGTAGTATCGCACTTCTGTATTACTAGCAACTTAGAATCGAGTCACATCTCAAAGCTCAGTTGTGGTCCTTGCATAGAAAGCCAAAAAAAGAATTATAAAATAAGTATGCATTAGGCACAGTCCTCTCCGTCTAGAACCCAAACCCATGGGACGTACGAGTGGCTCCGACCGCCGTGCGAGTGCGCTCCAGGGAACCCGCCGCCGAACCCACCACCGCCAAAGCCACCCCCGCCGCCAAATCCACCTCCCCCACCGTGGAACTGCGCAAACAGCTCCGAGAGATCCATCCCATTCATCCCGCCCATGCCCGAGGACTCGCTCATCCCGTCCTCGTCCTCGCCCATGTCATACCGCTCGCGGCGCTGCGGGTCGGACAGCACCGCATTCGCCTCGACGACGAGCTTGAACTTCTCCTCGTCGCCGCCCTTGTCCGGGTGGTGCTTGAGGCTCTCGCGGCGGTAGCCCTTGCGGATCTCCTGCTCGGAGCAGTCGCGCGCGGACGCCGAGGATCTTGTAGTAGTCCTTGGTCTTGCTCCGCTTGAGCGCCGGCCTCGGCCTTCTTGAGCTCTGTCTTGAGCGCGCGCACGTCCGCGTCGCCCGCGCCGCCGTCCGCGCTCGCCTGCGTGATCGCGGACTTGAAGTCCGCGACGGCGTTGTCGTACTTTTCGAGGTGCAGGTGGATGCGCGCACGCGTGCGGAGCGCCTTGAACGAGGTCGGCGTAAGCTCGAGCGAGGCGTCCGTGTCGCGCAGCGCGTCGTCGTGCCGGTCGAGCTAGGGGCGGTTTAGCGGACGGCGGTAACAACAAGAGGGGGTTACCTTCAGCAGCGATGTCGCGCGATTCGAGAGCAGCGTCGCACGGATTTGGCCACCCTTGGCCTTCCTCTTCCGCTTGGCCGATGCGCTTGAGGGCATGTCAGACGACATGCTTTTTTAAAAAACAAAGGAGCACGCACATCCAGCGCCTCGCTGTATTTTTCAACCGCCTCCTCGAGGCGGCCCACCTTGAACGCGGTGTTGCCCTCCTCCTTGAGGCGCTCCACGTCCTTGACACGCTTGCGGAGCCGTTGAGCGGGCTCGTGCCCGGGGTCGCCGCGGAGTGCGGACTGCACGTGTTGCAGCGCCTGCTGGCAGACGGACCGCTCAAAAAGAGCACGAGCCCGCGGGACGTCAGCACGTCGGGTGAGCTCTGGTTTAGCCGTAGTGCAGTCAGCTGGTTGCCATTCAGCATTTTCTTATGATTATTACGGCATGAAAATAAAAGCGCACTTGGCCGCAATGTTGGCCGCATCGAGGTTGCCCCGTGCGAGCTCAAGCTCGACGCGCCAGAGCCGCCACTCGGTGGGTATCTCGCCACCCTCGCCCTCGATACCCTGGAGGCACTTGTCGAGCGCGAGGCGCGCGTGGGCCCACTCCTTCTTTGCGCGCGCGCCTTGGAAGTTCTTGAGGTGGCCCTCGAGAAGGCTGATCTTGCTCTGCAGCTGGAGCGCGGGTGCGTTCTTGGGCTCGAGGGCAAGGACGGCGCGGAGAGTCGAGAGCGCGGGGGTCGTGGAGCCGAGGGCGAACTGGCACCGGGCGAGGCGGAGGAGCGTCTTTGCGGACGGCGCGGCGGCCTGTAGGGTCGATGCGAGCTGGCAGTCGTCGAGCGCAGGGGCGGAAGCGCTTGATGCCCATGTACGCCGCCGCTCTGTTTGTCAGGAACGAAGGCTCGGCGGGATTCATTTCTTTTTTTTTTTTTTTCCTGTGAGCCATCGGTGCGAGGGCTCTGAACGGCATACCTATTGCTTTTGTGTAGAAATCGATAGCGTCGCCGAATCGTTTTGCTTTAAAGGCGACATTTCCTTGCTCCTTTACCTTTTCTGCGCGGACAAGTATGTCACCCTCTTCCTCTGGCTCTGGCTCAGGCTCTGGCGGCGGTGAGGGTGTCCGCTCGACGATGGGAGTGCTTGGCCCGCTCGTGCTCGCCGAGGCCACGGGTTCGGATTCCTTGCTTCTGGAGGGTTGCTGAGACATGCTTTAGCAGACGCCGTACGGCATGGCACGCACCCATTTGCCGCAGTGTTAGTCGTCTTTTTCTTGCCCTTGGTCGTCTTTTTGGCCATTTTTTGAGGGGGAGACACGAGAGGCGCGTGCGTTACTTAATGAGAGAGGGACTTACCTCCGGTGTTTGGTCTCCTCCAGGACATTCCAAAACATGTACATAACTACCATGTATATCACAGTGGACCATAAAGTCTCTTGCTACGCCTCTTTCTCCTCCTCTCATCATGCCCGTCTCATTCCCAGTCGCGAAACACCCTGCCAAGTCGTTCTCCTTCCCCTACGCTGGCCATGGGTACACTGCTGAGCGAGTCCTGGCCATGGCATGCAAGGACCAGCACACAAAGGCCGGTAAAATCCTCCAATTTTCACTCCCTGTAGGTGGCGACACCGACGACGGATCGTACGTATCACAAGATTTCGACCATCTCCTGCCACTTAATATTTACTTTTGTCAGCGGGCGCAACTTTGAGGCCACAATCCCTAAAATCGTCCCAAATGCAAACGGCTTCGTGGCTACCTTGCTGGACGCGTACACCAAGGACCGTGCGCTCGTCATTCGCCCCGACGACGTCTGGTTGGCCATCCTCTCCCAGTTCAACTTCTTTGTCAACGCCCGCGCGGAGCTCCTGCGCGCTAGCTTCGTCTCACACGAAGGCAAGAAAGACCTTGTCATCGATGCCCGGCCCAAATCCCTCCAAACCATCGATTTCGCGCATGTGGCACGCGAGATGGCCGCGCTTGTTGAGAAGAATGTTGTCGATCCCTCCCTGCGCGCTTGGGCTATCCCCAACTTCACCACCACCACGATCAACGACACCACCGTGAGCGCGGTGCTGCTCATGGCGACGCTCAAACACTACTTCGAGTACAAACTCATGCTCGGTGGTTGTGGCATTCCGCGTGTCACTCTTGAAGGAGAGAGGTCGGACTGGGTCAACATCCTCAGCCGGCTCGAAAAGCTCAAAGAATACGGGCTCGAGACCATCGCGTGGTACCACCTCTTGCGTCCCGTTATCGCCCGCTTCCTTGCCGCGTTTGACGAACCCACGAGCCCGCACAATGTGGATTTCTGGCAGCGCGTCGCGCACTACGAGCCTGGCGGCAGCGGGATGGGCAACTACTACACCGGGTGGATCGTCGCATTCACGCCTTTCAACAAGGAGGGTCATTGGATCGGGCATACCCTGAACAAAGTGCGAGCGCATATTTTGCATAATAAATAGTCCATACCTTGACACATTATCAGAAAGCCGTGTCTTCGGCCGCCCCCGAGACCCTTGAAGCCGCAGAGTTCTGGGAAGCGTATGGTATCCAAGACCGTATTCACTTCGACTTGGTTCTCGATGGAACGCCTTACCACCGCCTTTCGGGCGGCGGCGTCCCACCTGGGTACGCGGAGGTCGAAGTCAAGGTCGCCGATTATGATGACGGCAAATCGTATGATTGCGCGATGGTCGCGGGTAGTGTTGGCTTGCGTGTGTCCTCCAGTGGCGACCGCACACTCTCTCCGAGCGGTACGGATGATACGGTGCGCCCGTTGCTAGGATGGTGGATGTTTATCAAGGATGAGGAGAGGATGGACGAGCGGGCTCGTGAGGCGTATCGCCAGAAGCACGGCTCGGAACCACGTCGTTATCGCTGAACGATTTGAGTCGAAGCTACTTACAACTCCCTCAGAAAACGAATACTGGTCTCAGATGGTCTACTAGTTCATTTATAGTTCACAAAAAGTAGAAGTGCTACTCTGTTTGTGACGATGAATGTGGTGCATGAAAAGCGTCAAGCTTGTACTCAGCTTGACTTCAGCGCCAGCCCCACTGTTCGGCACTTGTCGACTTTGCCGTCAAAAACATATCGGATTTCAAACTCCGGGTGCTAGAAAAAAATAACACGCGCAAATAAGTGAAAAAATATCTCGTCGCTGTGCGCTGCTGTTCGGTGGTCCGCGTTGTTTGCTTTCTTTATTTCTGCTCAGTGCTCCGTTCTCTCCTCCGCGATACCCGTGATACCTACCCCGCGACTATAGATCACCCCCGCGCCGATGGCCCAGGTCCAGCTTGCCTGGTCATCCAGCACCCCCACCGAGGTCAATATAATATCCCGACTCCCGCCCGCCGATTCTGACTATGCTTCCTCTTTTTGTTCGTCTCTTGTTTTTTTTATGCGGGACATTGGTTTGTTTTTCGCGAACTGCGGCATATGTACAACAGCAGGTCTACCCCCGAGGCGCGCTGAACGCTGGTGTCCACTTTAACGCCCGCGGGGAGCTCATCCCGTACGCGGTCGTGCCCGCCGTCGCGTCCCTCGGCCCCCCAGATGCGATGACAGTACGTGCTCTCCTCGTCTAGTGGGTCGTGTGCGACGCGCGGTTACGAGCGCGCAGATCTGCGCCACGTTTTTTGTTTCTATGTATGACCGCTTCGCGCGCCGCCCCACTTACTTTCCCTCCTCCTTACTCTCGCAACATACCCGCTCACTCTATTTCGCATTTTCCGCAGGATTCGCCCGAGACTGATGACGACGACGACATGGGCCTGGAACTCGCGTACCCCGACGACGATCAGGTTTGTATCTTTATTCCTTTCCTTTGTGCGCGGGTCCCTTGTGCTTTGTGTGTCGTCGACACGCGTCGGCGCCTTTCTCGCGTCCTTGCCAATTTGGGCGTTCATTACGCCTTGCCCTTGTGTCGCCCCTGCCTCTTGAGGAATTACGGCGCCACATTTGTCCTGTCTTGGGGTCCGAACACTAGGAGAGATCCATTCACCCTGTCGGCCGCACGACGGGCTTACCCTCCTCTGGAAACTCAGGCCATGCATCCGTGCAGTCTCGACGCGCTCTCGTTTATCAGTTGTTTCGCGACGGGTGGTCGCGAATCTCGCGCCAAAGACGCGGAAGCATCTCCGCGCCGGACGCGATCTCGCAGGCGCGTCGCGAGGATAGCTACGGCGCGTCCAGAGTCCAGATATTCGTGATTCGATTATGTGCAACGGCACGACATTTCATCTAGGCTCCGTACGAATCGTTCATTCGAGCCTACTATCTTATTCGCTCTCTTTGGCGTCCGTTTGTTCCCATACTAACCCCCCTCCCTACTAGTTGCTCGAGGCCAGGCCACCGCCACTGTCTGCCTCGCCCCTCGTCGTCCCATACATCTCACGAACCCAGCCCATCACCACGCCTACACTGATCTATTCCGCGGCCCTGCCATACACCCCGTACCCCGCGCCGCCCGCCGCGCTGCCCCCATCGCAGACCCAGACTCGGTCCCGACCAATCACCACGCCCACGCCCACGCCTCCCACAATGTACACTCTGCCGTATACCGCGCCGTATACCCCGCCATATACCGCGCCCTCCGCCGCGCCGCGACCGCAGCCACCGCAGACGCAACCCCAACCAAGGAAACGTATACCCCTCCCGCGCCGCACGCCGCGCAAATCCGCGCCGGGTGCGTGTGCGGGCGCCGATGCGGCGGCTGGCCCCAGCACGAATATGGTCGCCGCAGCAGCTGCTGCGCTGCGCCAATCGGGCCCGCGCCTCCCCGCGTCCGTCGTTGCGTATGCGCCCATGGCGCCAGGCATCCCCATCCCTATTTACACGCACGCGCCGCCACCGATGGTGACGCAGGTGATCGCGCCGCCCCCCGTGTCCGCGCCCGCGCCCGCGGACGCACCGTGTGTGATGGGGTGTGGCGGGCGCGCGCCGGCGAAGGGGCGGCGGTGTTTGTCGTGTGTGCGGGGAAGCTGGGCGGGGCGGGGGCGGGCGGCGGAGGAGGCGAGGGTAAAGGCGGGGGCGGAGGCGGTGGATAAGCAGAGGAGAGAGAAGGAGGGGACGCCGAAGAAGGAGAGGGAGGGGCGGGTGACGATCAAGCTGCGGGTTACGCCCAAGGCGGCAGGGAGGGTTGTCGTGGTGGAGCCGAAGGGGAAGGGCAAGGCGGTGGACCCGGAGGAGAAGAAGGGCAAATCCGAGTCGGTGGACCCGAAGGCGATAGAGATGGATGCTCCTCTACCGCTGGTGGGGACCCCGGCCCCGCCCAGCACGCCGAAACCGAAAGATTCGTCACCTGAAAACAAGACAGGTCGATGCTTTCGAAAGTAAGCCGGTGGAAGGCACGTCGACGAACAGCACGCCAAAAGGCAGCAGCGTGAATGATGCAGATGCGGCTTTCGGATGCGGCTATGTGGGACGGCGCGGGCTGGGACAGTGAGTTGACTGACTTGAGCGACTCCGCCGGCGAGGTTTGTGACTTTTTTTTCTTTTTTCTTTTCCCGAGCTAATTGTATCGTATTAGGAGCCACCCCGCCCGTCATTCAAGATCCGCATCCCGGCGCGCACGCCGACAAAGCACTCGCTCTCGCCTGCATCCACGTCCACGCCGACAAAGCGCGCTGGGGACCCCACTGCAACACCGACAACGCCGGGGCTCTCAACCTCTCTCCCCACGCCGCCCGCGTCCGCTGAGGTGCAGCGTTTCTGTACCATCACACGCTGTCGAGTCCCGCTCCCCCCGCACTCGCTTTACCGCTGGAAATGCTGCTCCTCGTGCCGCAAGCAGTACCGCGAATACGCGCGCGACCGCCTCGCTCGCGTTGCCGCCGCCAACGCCGCCACCGCCTCGGCGCCCACCCCGGCGCCCAAGGCCAAGCCGCCGACGCCGACGGGGCCGAAGACTCTGCCCGCGCACATCGAGGCGCTGCGCGCACACACGGCGCAGAAGGAGTGGCAGCGCGAGGAAAACCGACGCGCGCTCGCGCTTGCCGGCGTCCCCGTGAAGGCGCGGCGCGAGCCACCCCCGCCGCCCCCGCCCCCGCCGCCGGTCACGTGGAGTGTCGCGCCTGGGGTGCAGCAGAAGCGTGCGCAGCGGCAGGTACCTGGGGCCCGCGTGTGTGCGGGACGGACGTGCGATCATATTATTCCCGCGGAGGACGAGTATGAGTGGACGATGTGCGGGGTGTGCCATGCGCGTGAGCAGCGCAAGGCGGAGCGCATGGATGGGAAGTCGCCGACCAAGGGCAAAGGCGCGGAGAAGGATGACATGCCCATTGTAGGTTGTTTTGATGGGTGTACGTGCGTACGTGCGTGGGCTGACAAGGCGCGTGGCGTATCTAGGCTGCGGTCCGGAAGCCCGGACGCTGTAGGTACGCGGACTGTGGAACTCTCATGCCCGTGGATGCAGAGGTGTCCGTCGCGGAGTGCGAACAGTGCGTGCGTCGCAAGCTTCAACGCAAAACGCCCGGCAGGCCGCTCGGTAGTCGAAACAAACCCAAGGGGTCCGCTAAGGCGGGGCCTTTGGCGACGCGAAAGCCGCAGACTGCGGCTTCGCCAGAGAAGGTGCCGCCCCATTCTTTGCTTTTATCGCTCGCTGACGAGACTCCCAGCCGCTGGAAGCGCCGCGAAAGCGCAAGCGGGTCTCGCCGTACCCCTCGTACCAGTGTCGCGACGCGTTGCTTGCGGACTTTGGCACGCGCTTCCATGGGTTCATCGAAGCGCAGTCGTACCACTTCCTCATGCGCGGCGGGATGGCCCACACGCAGCCGCCCGCGCAGGCGATGTTCGACTTTAGCGGGGAGTACTCCGTCATTGCGGCGGATTTGGACATCGTTGGGCGCAAGGGGACCGTGGAGGTTGGCGTGCACGGCGTCAAGGACGCTGTTGCGCGTGCCGGGGGCCTCGAGTTTAGCCCGACGAGCTGGGTGAGCATCTTGGGCAACCCCGGCGGCATCGTTACGCGCTTTGCTTGCGTGCATCTGGTGACCATGTTCCTCCCGATACGCGTGCCGCCCGGCCACCCGCCGAACCCTGCGCTCCCGAAGACCATGCAGGGCGAGCTCGAGATTGCCGTTCTTCCCGACGAGTCGCATAAGTACTTTGCGGGCGAGAAGACGATCGTGCGCTTCCGGCTCGTTGGGTGAGCTGGGCTGCGTTTGCTTTTATTATGTATATCTTAAGCTATCTTGCTTTGTCCGATGCGCTTATCCTGCTGTTGGTATTGCATAGTGGGTATTAGAATAAATGGTTTACCGCCGGCTGTGCTGGGTTGTTATCTGCCGGTGGCTGTGATGTTATCTGCCAAATTGGCCGATATAGCCAGACCCAGGTCATCTAAATTCACGAAAATAATGTGGAAGTATTTAATTGAACCAAGGAAGACCCAGGGGTACTCGGATTAAAATTACAAGCAGTCAATCTGTGAAGAAGAGTTAGCGGCAGATAACATGTCACGTGCGATCACGGCTCTTCGCGCGAATATTTTTGCTCATTCCTCGACTACTCATGAGCTTTCTGCCATTTTGGGCCTATAAATCCACTGCCTGAGAGCCACAGTTCTCACAGGACCAAATTTTTTCTGTCTACGTGATGGGTAGGGCAATGACCCCTATTCCAACTGGCACCCATCGCTCGGACTCGCTCCGCCCTCAATCTTGGGTTGGGCCGTAGAAACAGACTTCGGGTTGTTTCGGCTCCTTGTGAGACTGATATGGCATTGATTGTTTAGTATTTTCCTTTCATCTCAATGCATTCTGTGAATATTGCGCGTGAAGCGCGCCGGAAAACCCGTGTTTTGGAATAAATACCCAATGAAACAAGTGTACTTTTTTTTTCTGTGATGACATTTGAAGTCAATCTAACGGGTCCTGCAAAGCCCCGACGGTCTTCATCGACATTTACCGACATGAATGTCCGTCCATGGCGTTACTTCATCGAGCGTCTGAGCAGTGAACGGCCAATGGGCCCTTCGAAACGAAACATCAGGAATCCGAAATGTCGGGAATCAAGTGCCGGCCCCAGCGTGTTTTTTTTTTCGAAGCCTATGAAGGCATAAGAGCTTGTTGACAGTATCACACTGCAGAGTCGAAACTAATTAGACGCCGCTGGATGAGATCATGATCGCGACAGTTTACAGTTCAAACTTCAAAGCAGCGTTCGCGACGGTTGCCTTAGCGGATGAGCAGAGAAGCAACACTCGCAGCTTTTACTCACGAAGAAAAGCAACGCCTGCACGCTTTCTACGACTTGTGCAGCCGAATGACATGCCATCGAACGGGCGCGCATGCTGTAGATTGCATTAATGCCAAAAGCAGAGGAATCAGTTCCAAGAAGCTGGTGAGCGGTTGGCTCGGGCTGACTACCATTGCGCCACCGCACGGAAGGATGGCCAGCGACGATAGTGGGACACGATGGCGGGGAGCTTGGCGAAGAGGACAAGGGCGAGTTTTACGTTATATGTTTCGTCTTGTGTACGCGTCTGATGCAAGTTGAAATACGCCGATTCCTTTCACAAGCACATCGCTATCCTCCCTCCCACTTCACGCCATCATGTCCAACTCTCCCTACAGCCTCTTCTTCTCCTCTGGCCTCCATGCTCCTGCTGCATCCATGTACACATACAATCACCCCGTCTCCGACGACATGCACACCGACAACGAGAATTCCAACAAAGGGGATCTTGCATACTTCCCATCCCATAATTCTCTTCATAATGCCGCCTCTGGCTCCCAAAACATCCGCTCGCCTATCCGGAAGCGTCGCTCTAGCATCACCGCGTCGGCGTCCCCAGTCAGTTCCATGAAACTCGCCAAGTCGCCCACGCGCGCAGCAGGCAATGCGTGGCATATTGCCCATGTCGCATCTCACTCCCCCGGCCGTTCTCGCAGCAGCAGCCTTGCTCTTGATGTCGCCAGCGAGGAGAGCAGCATGCTCGGCCGAATGCGTAGTGGCAGCGTTGGTTCTCGGTACGCACACACTTCTATATTTTTCTTTGACATTTGTTAACGCTATGTGCTCTAGCATCCGTACCAAGAAGCCGTTGACCAACCGGCGCCCAGTTGCTTTGCTGTTCGCGCCCACCCAGCCACCTCCTGATGCTCCCCTCCCTGCCTTGCCGTTGTGCGCACCTGCCCGGCCACCCCTCTCTCGTTTAGCAATCCAGCCCGCTCTGCCACGGGCTGCAGATGTATTTTTCGGCCCCACTTCGCCCGTCCCTTCCTCCCCCAGCACAGAATGCTACCACGCCCCGAATGTATGGGCGAGCTTTGGCACGATCGACGAGGAGATGAAAGAAAATTGATATGATCGACAGAGGAGGTCGCAGACGAAACACTGTTGTACGATTTGAATTGTGCTTGATCCTGTCTCTTGTACTCTTTCCCCCTCCCCTCTTGTATGTTGCAAGTTGACAGCACATACTCCATTCCCTAATTATGGCTTGACGCCGAGTTTCATATGTACCCTTAATTATCTTCGAACATACGGGTTGCCTTAGACAAGACTCGCAGTAATATATAATTTTGAACATAGCGCGTTCACTGATGCGCCTTTCTTTACGTCAGCGTCGGTATCACATGACAGGTGATCACATTGAGCTTTAGGACCCGTGCCTTCGGCGCGGACACTCGCGGGGCTTCCGCCCCAAACCCCGCGGATTCTCAGTTCGCCAACGCACGGCGGATTCCGAGTCCCCCGGTTCGCCCGACGGCCGATAATACCGACTTCACGTGAAGACATCCCTATAAGGAAAAAAGCGTGACTTCCTGTCAAAGTCTTGTTTTCATTCACACCGGATAAAGGAAAATATTAACCTAGGTCAATATGTTAGCGTAGAGTAGATAATTCAGTAGATGAATCCAAGCTTGTCAATAGGTGATAAATTTAACTGATGCGAAACTGCCACTGGAGTAGCCACAATCAGTGGGGTGTTTCAAAGGCCAAATGTTCATTTACTCTTTGAGAATTGTGGAAGGGCTGCTGAAAGATGACCTTTCAGTATCCATTTCTGGCAAGAAGAAAGGAGCACTTTATTGCAATTTTCAAATCTAATGTCTTTCGGCGAAAAAAAAAAGTTTCGATTGAGTGCGCCAGACGTGGCGCGTTCGGTCCCCGGACCGTGCGTTCTTTTTTGGGACACACGACCAAACACCGCGTCTTCCCTGCTCTCTGCTCTTCCTTGCTCTAATCTTCTTCCAATGGCTGAGCCAGGAGCCGACGACTATGACCAACGTGATTCAAGCCTAGAACGCGAGCTACTGTACGTGACCCACGATCGGGTCAACCCTACAACCGGGTCACCCCGATAATATCTCGGATTGGGCATGATATAGGGCAAATCTGATTAGTAGCATATCTACCTTCACATGTAACAATGATGATCCCAAGAGGAGTAGTCATTTGGGGTAAAACTCACTGAGGACGGAGGTTGTTTTCGCGGCAACCTGGATCAAATGCCATTTTGGGTCATTTTCTAAATCTCTTCTGGTGTCTATCTGCCCCCAAGGGAAACTGAGAGCTCTGAAGTTATGTACAGACCTTGTAACATCTCTGAAGAGTCCTCTGAAGAATGAACCCCAATAATATTGCAAGCAAAGAATGCACACCATCGAGCCCTTCATAAATTTGGTCAACATCCCTGCCTCTCACTTTTTATACTTTATCTGTCCTCCCTGCACGATAGTCCTGAATCCCAAACTTTATGGAATTCATTTCATACATATAAACTTCCTTTGGGAAAAAAGCCGGCCTTGCACAGGCCATATTCAGGTCAAAGTGACGAGCCGGAAGTGAATAGACAGAATTAAGTAAAAGTTTGATTAAGCGCCGTAAAACAATGCGGAATCATGTCAAAACTGAATGTTAACAGCCTAGATGCTAGTTAAATGCAATAGCAGGGTTCCCAGGGCCAGAATGGGGCAGGATGCTCTACAATGTCTGAAATCTAGAGGGAGGACGCGTCGTGATGGGTCTGATGGACCAATCGGAAGCCGTGACCAGCTTGTAGGTCAACCATCAATTACTTGATTTCGACACAAATGATTCGCCGAGGGCACTACCCGCAACGGAAAAAATTGGGAGAGCAGATGAAAACATTAGAAACTCATTTACTTAAAGGTCTGTCTTTACAGATTGTCTGAAAGTGGACTAGTTGAGAAGATATTCTAAGAAAGATTTGGCGTGACCCGTTAAGGGGGCATGTACAGTAGAGGAGTATGAGCTGGGACGGCAAAGAGATGATCCAACTGAGGAACTTGATGCATGGGATGGTACGCGACGAAGCCTCTCTCTTCCGATTCGCTGAAGCTTACAGGCACATTGAATGATCTTTAGAGTCAGCATATAACGACGGCAACGGGATCAAGTACGGCATCTACTTCCAACCTCTCCTCCCCCCCACGCCAGCCGGCGGAAAACCCCCTCGCAAAAATGCACGCGCCGAGATGATCAACACGAATACTTTTGTTCACGAGAATTCCGACTTTGCTACCACCCTTGATGCTCTTATTGAAGCTCTCCACTATGGCCCTCCGCTGAAATTCAAGATTGTTGGAGGAAATCTCCGAACTACCGCTTTTTCTGTCTTGTACACTATTCCTCGGGGTGATAAAGAAATGCGGCTCGAAACGGAGAAAACATTATAAAACAATGCTCAACGACACGAAAGGGAAGGTCCGGTTGGATATAACTGAGCTCGTGAGTTATTCTCGAGCGTCAATACATCCTGCGCTGATTCCTGTACAGCCGACCAATCAACCAACAACAGGCACGCAACGTGGAAGGGACGAGGAAGAGGAGGCTGATCCGCGTAAGTCTAAGAAGAGAAAGGTGCGTGCTACATTCATATCTCCGTCACCTGTCTTGACTACCGCTCAGTTGACCGAAGAGGAAGAAGCAATGGCCGAGACAATCACTCAATTACAAGATGCGCACCGTTGCTCTGATAAAGCTTGCACTTCACGGTTTTGCTTTGTGGGAAACCCTTCCGCATCCCATGTTCGTCTTACTCCCCTGCATCTCAAAACGTGGTCCGCTGCTATTGTTAGTAATCTATACCTTCGATTCAGACCATATTGCTGACAACTCGATTCTCTTAGTTGGCCAAAACTCCGGGAGTCAGCGCAGATATGCCGCCAGGTCCGAATGAAGAAAAAATGTTTTGGCCAGCCGAAGCTCAGTCCGATGATGTGGACGACATTGCTATGCTTGCCGCGCGCCGACGATCCGCGTCCGCAAAACCAGCATCAACATCTTCCGTTACGATAAACAATGATTTTGCCGGCCTGGCTGCCATATTCCAACCGTTTCTCACCGGTGCCGCCTCTGCCTCTGCCTCTCACTCCCAGCCCCAAGCCCCCCGTTCTCCTTCGCGTCCTGCTCCTCTTCCTTCGACCTCTGCATCACCGCTCAAACCCACCCAAGCGGTGTTCACTCTCGCTTGCGGGTAAATCGACCCCTTGCTGTATGTTGGTGTTTACATGCTGTATGTTCGTAATTGTCTGGGCCAGTGATGGACTCGGAATGTAAGTTAGCAACTGCACGTTATTGTAGCCTCTCGCGTGCAGCAAGGCAACATGATTTTCTACTCACCCATGAGCACAATCATGACCAGAAAAGCTCTCGAAAAGGATTGGGGTTATCCTTCGAAACATTCTTCAGAAGTTCAACTTGAATTTCGAGCAAAATAAATATATGCACCAAGGATCAGAGGTGGCTTGCTTATTGAAGAGGCCTCAACCTTTGTGCACCTCAAATCACACGTCTGGTCCAGATTTATAAGGTTCAACACTCTCAACAGGGCCCAGACAATTACGAACATACAGCATGTAAACACCAACATACAGCAAGGGGTCGATTTACCCGCAAGCGAGAGTGAACACCGCTTGAACCCACCCGACTGACGATTGCCGAATTCTGTACGGCATTTGATCTCGGGCCCGATATTCTTGACCAGCTGACGCCCATGAAACTCGCCGGTCCCCATGTTCTCGAATTTGTGGAAAATGAGATTCTGGACAAGTACCTCGAGATAGGGCAGCGGGTTTCAGTTAGATATGTGGAGGCTCAATGGAAGAAAGGGAAGGCGGGTTTCTGATTGCATACTTGTGCGGTTGTTCAATTGTTACACATGTGAAAGCTATATACTAGTAGTGGCGCTAAACAAGTCCAGAATGTCTAAAGAATCCCCACGTCATTTCGGGAGTGATGATCTGGAAAGCACGGTACAGCTCATAATATGCAGTGGATGCGGGGAAAGCGCCAAGGCCGATGCGACGAAGATGCGATTTGATGACCGAGAAAACTTGTTCGATAGGATTGTAATGAGGTGAGTAGGGTGGGAGGTACTCAATCCGACATCCTGGAATGCTTCATCAGAATAATCAGAGTTCGGTCAAACAATAGAGTGTACCGTAAGATTCGACAAGTTCATGAATCTCATCAGAGTGATGGATTCTCGCGTTGTCGAGCAAAAGGATGCTTTGGGGACCGGGGTATGGATTCATAACAGGCAGCTAAAGAGAGGTGAAAACTATATGGATGAATGATAAAGAGGAACTCACAAGGTCAGTCTCTAGAAAGTGAATAAAAGTATCTCTGTCCGAAGACCCTTCAATCACCCGGCAGGCAATGATGCCTTTGTCGAGTGCCATGGCAGCGATTGCCGTATATCTGCGCTTGCGGACGAATGGGTTGTAAACTTCAACGTGACTCCCAACAGCCGATCTGCCCCACAACCGCGCATACGTCCGGTTATCCTTGGACATTTCATCGAGAGGGACCAAGTAATTTGCTGGATATTCAGCGATGCGGGCCACAAATTCTCCCTCCTGCATGGGATCACGTTCTGACGCCATCTTCTGGACATTTTTGACGCTGAGTCCGGCACGTTCGAAGGTACGATGAATCATGGAAATAGATGCGGGAAGATGGCGGTGTTTGTGGAGGAACTTTTGGTATTCATCAAGGAATGTGCAAGGCTGGTGTTTGGCGAGGCGGAGCAGGTAGAGGGAGTCTCTAGCATGTAGAAGTCGTGGTCTACCTGTACCAATCGGAGCTGCCCTAGCGACGCTTCCAGTGGTACGGTACCGGCGGAGAGTGCGGCCCAGCATACGCTTCGAAAAGCCACAGATTGCAGCTATCTCATCCCGAGAGTCGCGGCCACGATCAATCATACGGAGAGCAATCTTCTTGGAGTCGTCGTGTATTCTGCGGTTCGGCATGGAGGGTGCGAGGGGCGGAGGAGTGTCAAAGAGCGTCCAGAAAGTTGCCTTGTTTGGCCGTGTGTCCCAAAAAAGAACGCACGGTCCGGGGACCGAACGCGCCACGTCTGGCGCACTCAATCGAAACTTTTTTTTTTCGCCGAAAGACATTAGATTTGAAAATTGCAATAAAAAATTCCTTTGTTCGAACAAAGGAATTTTTGAAAGTTGTCCTTTCTTCTTGCTGGACATGGCTGCTGAAAGTCAATATTTCAACAGTTCTTTCTTACCTCGCTGATAATAGATAAACATCTTGCCTTTGAAACACCTGCTGATTGTGGCTAATTCGGTGGTGGTTTTGCACCAGATGAATTCATTACCTATTTGCAAGCTTGGATTCATCCACTGAATTATCTACTCTATGCTAACATATTGACGTAGGTTAATATTTTCCTTTATCTGGTGTGATTCACAAATTGAAACAGAATAGTTTGTGCTATGGAGACCGAAAATGTCGCCATTACATAACCCGTTTTGGGTCCATTTAGGTCTGGACCATATTAATCTTCGGAGACTGAAGCCTTTCTCGTCGTCGAGCAGTCTGAAATCTGAGTGTTTGAGCAATTCGTTCTACTTCCAAGATCTCGAGTCCTTCATCCACTGCTATCATGGGTACTAGTGATGTTGAGGGCTCGGCCCAGGCCCGCAAGCCGAGCTGAGCCCGACATTTGGAGGGCCCAGGGCTCTGTAACGATCCTCGAGTGCAGGTTACAAATATTTATTGTGGGATGCACGTCGTACGACCCTGGCGAGTACTCTGGAGTTATAATGGTGTTGTGGGGACTTGGATAAGCTTCCAAGTCCCCGAGAGAGTCGATATCAATAAAGCTGGAGACCCCTTGGACCAGAATATCTGTGTCCAAGTGTTGATCTGGTCTCGCAGCAAGCCAATGGGATTATCCACTATGGCTTCGATCCACGACTAGCTCAGAGGCTAGGAGAATGCTAGATAGAGCTCTAAAGCTCTATGAAACGGATCAAATGCAGATGTAATGCGGATGGCAGCAGATAAGATAATTACTGCTGGCAGATGCTCGAGACTCTCTCCTCGTGAATTAAGCTTCAGTACTGCTGAGTACCAACAAACCTAATCACCCGCTGACCTAGTACGTGAGTCTGCTGTTAAGAGAGCGAGACGAACGGACGTTAGGTCGTTGGATGGTTATGGTATGGAGGATGATGATATTGATCTCGACGTACAAAGGCATATCTACATGATTACATAATGAAGCATGTGACCCTACGCGTCGAGAGAAATGGAAAAATACAAGTAAATAGGAGTTAGTTGAAGAGTATCCAGAAAAGGGGAAAATGTACTATATGGCCCCTACAGGCTCGGGCTTGAGGAATGCCAGGCCTGCCAGGCCCGGCAAGCCCGGGCCTACTTCTATATCTATATCTTCCGGGCGCACTTGCCCTCAAGGCCCCTTCTAGCCGGTATGGTCCGTATACACAGCAATAAAATACCTTCTTGATGTCGGCACTCGGAAGGCGATCACTGGGTTCGGCTTTGACTACTAATCTGTCTCGGCTGTCAGTCGGCATAATTATAGTCCCAGCATTATTGTTGACATCGTCGCCAGCGATCATACTCTGTTTCCGGAGGAGGCATAAAACAAGGTTGCACACCGTTAACAATCCAGGGCTCATCACATGGGCACGAAGATTTCCCAGCCTTAAAAATCAAGATGATCCTGAAAGGACGAGAACCTGCTTAGAACGGGAAATATCAATCTAAACTAGTTGAACTTAGTACTTAGGATTGGGCATTCCGAGTCTGCTAGGATCTGCTCCTGATAAAATATCTGAGCCCTTAGAGATAATTCTGTTTGTGACCCGCCGCTCGCCGGCCTACCACCTTCATGCTATGGAGACCGAGAATGTCTGAAAATGTATCACGTAAAGGATATGACTTGTGTCGGCAAAAGGAGCGGCATGTCGTCATTGCATAGCTTTTTAGGCGCTTACAGTTTCTCGAGATGTTCTAGGCCTTCGCACCGTAGAAACAACCAGGATAATTCACAAACAATAGTTTGTGCTTATGGGTACTGAGACTGTTACCAAATGGGTTTTAATGTGCTCAATAGTCTCATATGTTAGACTTTGGGAAGCCACAGTCACGGTCAGGGCCCATCGGGGCACATTACAATTCTCGCAGAGAGGGAATCCTGCTCAAGAACTGCTCAAGAGCGATTCCAGCCAGTTCAACCAGGTTGTCCAGCTTGTAGCCGCGAAGTTCAAGGCATTCTTCGGAGGATGAAAGCCTACTCTAGTATGGCTCATCAAGGACGTGTCTCATTTATTTTACGCGGGGCTTGTTTTCAGCCTCATGAATGAGTTAAGAAATTCAACTTAGAACTTACTTATGTATACAAACCGAATGGAGCTATGAGGTCATAGGCCCTATGATTCGAGTCTGCCAATAAAATCTTCAATGGCCCCAGAGCAGCCATTCAGAGTTCCATCAAAAATTTCTGTTTGTGACCTGCCGCTCACCGGCCTACCACCTTCATGTATAGGATAGGATTAGACAAGGATTAAACCAGGTCAGGTGTAGCCGATCTACTAGAGAGTGAACTAAAGTCACTGGCCGTCTAGCTCAGTTGGTTAGAGCATCGTGCTAATAAAAAAGGCAGGAATCAAGCCCGCGTTGATCGAATCACTGCGAAACGTTAAAATTCCCCTTGCTTTGCAACGGTAAAACTATTTACAGAGCAGGAAAAGACCTGTTTAAAAGACTATCCATGGGAGTCGTTGAGGTGTTGCCAAATCCTTCCCGTGGATCTACGGAAAGGATGAGCGCACGTGGATGGATCTCACCAAAATGTCCCAAGACCTTGAAGCAGCTGTACACCATGTTTCTTAACGAGACCACGCCGGAATATACCTACCTACCTACCTACCTACCTACCATGACGATGGTAAGTGGTCCCTGTCATGTACCCTTGACTTTCATAATTCTTGCTTAGGACGTACATGCGCCCTTCATCGTACGATTCCGTTGTCGCTCAACAATTTTAGAGAGGCACGAAACCCACCGGCCGTCTAGCTCAGTTGGTTAGAGCGTCGTGCTAATATTAGATATAACTACGGACTAGGGGGCACAGGTTTACATTGTATAGTGGCCACAGTGACCGAGAGGTCAAGTGTGCGTTCAGCTTGTACACAGTTGTTGCATTTACTACTCGGGTTCGATTCCCGCTTGTGGCATCCCAATCGTGTGTTCAGCAATTTTTTTTTATTTGTTCGTGTTTGTTCTTCTGGGGGACACTTTGCTTGTTCGTCTCAAATTTTTGTTTGTTCCTGCTGAAACCTCTTGTGAGGAGCGGCCTGCGCTATGACCGTGTGGTTAGAGATGAAAGCCATTTTCTTAACACTGGTTTGTAGACCAAGTGGTCCGAAACGCGACAGGGTTAGCACAAAAAACGTCTCCGGGTTTCGCACCAGTTCAACAGGACAACGCTGTTCCTGAATATTTACGTTCGTCGTGCACCTAACCTCTCGGTCGCCGTGAGTACATGTTCCTTGTCTATTTGTATCCTTTGCTCCACTTGTTGCAAAAAATAAGTGCGAGCTTGTCAGCTTGTTGGCCAGCGTGTACAGTCTCCCTCAGTTTCTGGAAAAGGCAGCAGATGTCCAACAAACAGAAACTCTTCCGCTAATATCAAAAAAGCAACGCTGCAGGCGGGACTCGAACCCGCGTAAAGTGACAACGATTGGGTTTCGCCTTATAAGTCAAGCACCTGACCTCTAGGTCACTGCAGCTTTCCTGTAGGTATGCTGCCCCAACTTATTCTCTGGGCATTCTACCTAATAGTAGTAAGCTGCGTCAAATTGACAAATCATTATTACCTTCGCAGCCAGGACGCCGTCACGGGTTCACCCAGAAAGCCCCCTTCAAGGGAAGTCGGATCAGACGCGAATAAAAAACCTCCAAATAACGTTGTGCGCCCCCCAAAATCGTGTACCCCTTCTCGCAGGTCACCCTGTTAACAGATGGCCTAGTCTGCCTACCGCCGCGGGAGTGAGAAGGTATTTAAAGACCATCCTGATTTGTCTGGAACCAAACGTAGCTCAACATCGTTCTTTCCTCAAACCACTACCACCTTAAGGGCAAGTCCCACTGTGACCCTCAGCTATGGCACCAGCTACTCATCGTTCAGCAGATGCCCGCATATCGCCAACAACGCACCAGGTCTCACAGATATCACCCGTACTTAACACCCAACGCCGCCCACACGCGTTCGACCACAGCGCCTGCTGACGCCGGCGTGAATATGCATCCCCCCGCGAACGCTCACGCCGGTGCGAACCCGCACACCACAGTCGCCAGCGTGAATGTGCACGTACCAATCGCCGTGGCAGCACACGCCTACGCCCACTTCAACCTCGTCGGCGCGAACGTGCACCCCGCCGCCAACGTCCAGGCCGGCGTGGGTCACCAGGCCGCGAACGCTCACGCCCACGTCGACTTCAACGTTCTCAACCCCACGTCGAACGCCCACGCCGTGCAGGCGTCAGTCACCGCCACTCTGAACGACGCAGTCGCCGCGCAGGCCCACGTCAACTTCAACATCGGCGGCGCGACTCTGAACCGCGCCTCAGTCGCCACGCACGCGGACGTCTCTGCTAGCCCTTACGCGTCGAACGCCCATGCCGTGCAGGCGTCAGTCGCCGCCACTCTGAACGACGCAGTCGCCGCGCAGGCCCACGTCAACTTCAACATCGGCGGCGCGACTCTGAACCGCGCCTCAGTCGCCACGCACGCGGACGTCTCTGCTAGCCCTTACGCGTAAATGTACTAATCAAACAAGGTCTCTACAATATGCAGGTCCCTGCATCCAATATAGCCCTCATTGTATATAATCTGTATTTCGCATATAATCAGCGCATTCTACTTCTACCTGTTCTATCTGTATTATGATCGGTTCACATCCCTATTCCACGTCTGGCACGGCGTAATCTTGAGACGCGTCTGCGGGTGAAAATCAAACGCGCATTAACAAGTTTCTATTCCTGCTGCTAAAATAGCACCTCGGCTACCGTCCCTTCAAATATAAGCTGTCACGGTTCCGCGGGGATGTTGTTTTGGGCATGATCCCCCGATTGGGAACGATATGTCGAGTTTGGCTTGGATGGCGTTGCCAAACACCGCGTCTACATCGCAAAATTCCCAGAAGATTTGTCACCGGCTGATATGCGGGTCACATCCGCGCGTAACCCGCGCAATTGGGCGCAAGCAGCGCGCAACCCACGAAATTGCGTGTATGGCGCCCGCCTAGTTTACATCCCAAATGTAAGGCAGTTTTCTTTGGGTTGCAATCAGAGGTAAGAGTTACCTTGATTGGCAACGAGGGAAACAATTGTGTGGAATACGCTCCGAGGGATGGGTTGTGAGCGTATGTGAGCGGTTTACGAGGAGGTTTTGCACAGTGGATATTGTCAGGCAGGATTTGAATAAAAATGAATAATATTGAATAAAATCTGATAATTTGTATTTCGGGCACGCTTCACGCCGCAGCGCCAAACATTCAGATCCCAGCAGGGAGAGCACAGGCAGGCATACCTTAAACGCCGGATCTGTAAATTCTATGTCGCTGAAATAAACCTTGGTAGATTCATCCTTCGCAATGCGATGATGTTGGTCTAGTGAAACCGGGTCGACGGGCTTGACCGGTTCATGACGGACAAGTTCCTGCTGCATTCGCTCATGCGCAGATTCCCGCACATCCATCTTGATGATCTGGGGAGTTGCATTGTTTTTGCTGGAACGACCATTCCATCTCTTGACGACTCGGTGCTGCAGCTCTCCCTGGAATATTTGAGCCTGACTTCAGTCCGAAGAATGTTGCAGACATACTATCTGGGTGCTGTACGAGTCACCCGCTCAGTGAACGGGCTATCCATATCTGGAATAACAGTAGGCTTGTTGCGGTAGATCCTCGACAAGCCGAACGAATTAGCCGCAGTCCGAAAGAGTCGCGGGATCCGTAGAAGAACTGGCTCCGGTCTAAGTGGTTCCACCTCATTGTCCTGCATCGATTCGCCGTCAAGGAGAGGGCCAGGCCCTTCCGGGAGAGGATCTTCCAATGCCTGCAGCTCTTTCGCAGTCGGTCGGCGTATACGTTTGGTGGGCAAGGGAGCTTCTTCTTTGATGGGGGAAGGAGGATAAAGCTCGTCAACGGGGGTCGGATGTTGTCGGGGATGTAATCCATCTGCCAGTGGAAGAGTGTTAGCACACATCAAGCACACATAGAGAAATAGTCGTCAGGCGCGAGCGACTCGTATCTGTTGTGGCTACATGAGGCAGAAGTCGAGGCCACTTCTCCACGACGCCGTCTCGAGTCGCTTCTTTCGACTCTAGACTTTCGACTCTTTGACTCTCTCCGATGTGATGCTCTGACACGGCTCGAGCGTAGTCCTAATTGATCGTGGGTCCTAAAGAGGAAAATCATCACCTATCCATCTCAACCACCCTCGCTAGAAGAATGAGTAGGGCGGATCCTTACCTGCTCAAATTGGACGCAACTGATTTACTTATCGCAGGCGACATAATTGCATCTAGCCTTGAGCAGACCCAAATATGGAGCTCCCCCGTCCATGATTTGCCAGCGTCGCTCTGGTACGCGGACGCGAGAGGAGTGGGAATGGACTTGATCGACGATCCCGACGAAAAAGCCCTGTGGGCTGCATACTCGTCGCCCCTTCCACAAGCCTATTCTGAAGAGCCTACCGATGGCGAAGCAGAGATCGACAACGAGAAAACTTTCCTTATGACCGCTCCTGAAGCCGTCCCAACCAACTCCCACTCGCTCGACTGTGACGACAGAAAATATCCGGCAGAGCATTCTGGTAGCTCCGAAAATCTTGCCAGCACTTCGAAGATTGACCTTTCGTCCTCCCCTTACGCTCCGCGACATCTGACAGCTCGATCTCCTCAGTCCCCGAACGAAGCCTTGGTCAAGGTTCCGACGACCCCCGCGTTTCCCTTGCCGCCTCTCCCCCTTTCGGTCCGGAGTAGCAAGAAAAGGACGGCTGAAGATGGAACGTATGCGCCTCCTCCGAAACGAAAAATCAACCTTCAATTCGGCAAGCCTCTAGGGCAGTCTATTCGAGATACCGGAACGGGCCTCAACCCTGTAGCACGCTACTCGATCCCTTGGCAAAACGCCGGGACACCGAAAGTCCCAGGGCTCTTTTCCAAAGCTAAACCGCAGGTGATGGCAGCCCCGCAGGGGGTCTCGGAGGCGGGGAGAAAACGGGCGGCGGACGAGGATGAGCTGTTGGAGCAGGAGGTGGAAGACATCTACGGATATCGCGCTTGGGAAAGCATGTCGGATAAGCAGAAAGATGAGCAGCGTCGGCGACGGCGTCGGGAGCAACTCGAGGTCGAGGATTGAACACGAGGAGATATGTTAGGGTTAACTTGTTGCTAGACGAACACACATTGAAAGAAGGAAAAACACAGCAATGATCAACTAAAATAACGTGATTCGCGTAATTCTACCAAGCAGTTGGGGACGAGACGTGATAAAGCGTGGATACAAGGTATATAATAGGCCATTACTCCATGGTTCCAGATCACATGGACCAAAAAATCAAAAGAATAGGAGTGGGCCGTCCGTCAGGCGTGTAGGACCGTCCGTCAGGCGTACAGGACCAGCCATCAAGGTGGTGGGCCCGTCGAGCAATACGTGGGGGCCAGGGTACAGGATTGACGTTATATCTGGGCATCCATTGTCGTGGGCTGGAGTGCAGATCCCCACTGCGTTGAGGACGCGCGGGCCGTTAGCCTTGCTACAGAGGTGGCTGCACAAAACGTTCACTCCTGAGAATCCCTTAACGTGAGCGACTTACTGAAGGAACGCTTCCCTATATGCTTGTTCCTTCTCAGCATCTGCTTCCGCATCGTCCTCCGAGCAACGGACATCGATATCTCCCGTCAAGTCGTCGACTTGGCGCCCAGGGAGGTATCTGAGGACTGTAGTTAGTGGATGTTTAATTGAGAGGATTATACGGTGCAGTTACGCCTGAAAGTCGGGCTGATCCATGATGTCCAGGATGACCTTGGAGATCTCGTTCTGTTCACTTTTCCGAGCCTCGACCGTCTCCACTGTTACTAATGCCCGCCCAGCCTGTTCTGCTTGTTGATACTGACGGTCAACTTCTTTTTTGCCAAGGCGAATAAGGAGGGCCCTGAAACGGCGTTCCAGGTATGCCAATAGCGTGTGTATATCATCGTCACACCGAGAACGTAGGTCAAGCTGGGGTTTCAAAAATTCAAACAGGATTTGGGATGCAAGAACGTACAACCCACACTGAGAAAGGACAGATCCGGCGAAACTTCACGAATTTGGGTTCTTAAAAGCATGATCTCGGATGCCTGCGCGGCACATTCACTGGAGGAACGGATGGCGGATTTGATCGCATTTAGATCATATTCAACTGCGCCCTGTGCCCTGAACGGAGGACACTTTGATCAAGTCGCAGCCCGGGATGGGAAACTTACCTGTGGAAGGCCGCACCATCTCGAATAGAACTCCCCTCGATCACAGTCGAATCCTTGCCAACTGCAATGCCAGACATATCCACCTGCGCCACACGGTACGAGTAATTTTGCGCTACGGCGTCAGAGTTCTGGCGGTGTTTGACCAGGACCTTGGTGAGCTGTTGACCCCAAATTGCCAGCATCTTGGTGATCGCCCCTCTTCTGAAGGCGTATAGCGTCAGATTTTGTATGTCTGCCAGTGAGCATATCAGTGACATCCAGTACGACGGCTGACGTGTATTACCCGGAAGGTAGGCCTCCCTTGCTATCTGACGCAAGACCTGGTTCGCGTCCGTTCCCGACAGTGGACCGTGGCTCTTGTTGAGGAACACTGGCCTGTTCTCCATTTCTGAAGACCAGTACAGGCGCTCATTCTTGCTGAGTAGAACACTATCCATGCTTGAATGGTCGCGGAAAGCACCGCGTTGAAGCCCGAGAGTGACGATGAATACCCCGACGTCTAAAAGCAGGTGAGCTGCGTATCGAGTCGACGACAGTTGATATGTCCGCCTAACATCATATAGGTATCATCTATTCACGTAAGGAATCGTCGAAGACTTACTTGAAACGTCGTCCTGTATGCCCCCCCTTCCAGGTGACAATGTCCAGATAGACCTTGAACACACCGGGTATGTCGGTAGTCCAGATAGTCCAGTGCTGGGTCCAACATCAGTGTCAGCCCGGAGGACTTGAAAGTCGCACCTTGAAGACACTATAAAACTCGCGGTATAGGGGTTGACTCAGCAGCGACCCTGGCCTGAATCCGCCGAAAGCCATTGTTAAGAACAGCAAAGAAAATTGGATTTGCTATTTTTGCACGTCAGCAAAGTCGGTGGTTTGAAAATGCGCGGTGCTGACGTCAATAGTACGCTCGACAGAGACGCCTGAGAGTAGGGTTTCCACCAGCAAACGAACCTCAGGCAGGCCATACCAGACCTTGGTTCTGGTGTGAGTAGTCATGTACTGCAGCGTACGTAGCTTGATGAAAAGTCTGTCCAGGCGTTCGAACCAGGTCTTCCAATTGTGCTCCGTTGTGGCCGTCATTTTGGTGAATTGACAGAGCTGTGTGGGCCAGTCATGCGTGGCCCCAGCAGGATTGAATTCTGACTCACGAGAGAGTAACAGTCCATCATCATAGTGCGCGACGTCCGCACACTACGACGTTTTGTCGGGTCCGTCACTTCGCGAGCAAAAAATTTAATCATTCGCTCTATCTCTCCGTTAATGTAGGAACCTGTTCAGGAGAACCAAAGCTCGTACCTATGGTTGTGTGCCCTTTGAATGCGTTGTCGAAGTCCAGTTTTGTGTATAACACGAAGTTGTCGCACAGGGCACGGCGTCTTTGTTCTGTGGTAGGCGCCCACGACAAGTGCGAAGCTGAGGTTTTTCTTAGTTGCGTCGTCCACGCACGGTATTCTTCATCTCCACAGAGTACGGCGAGCGCCCGAGCTCTGATCTGTGAATTTTTTCTGCGTGGGATCATGGTGGTGATACAACAACAGTACGTGAGAATGCTATGAATAATATACAGCGCCTCTGTCAAGGGAAAAAAATGCTACATCCAGAGGACACCGGCCTCAAAAGAAAACTTAAAACAATTATTATTCTAAAGGACAGAGCTTTCGCCTTAGGACAAGGTTCCCATCAAGTAATGTATCCGGCCAGACCTCGACGGTCACGCTTGACACGTAGATATGGACGAACTGGACAAGGATGCTCTCTTGGAAGCCAGCCACGACTACTGGGACGAACTCGAAGTAAATCTCAGCCTCGGATGGCCCGGGTCCAGTCCACACTCCGCTGTTTTTCGTTCCGAGATGCTTCAGAGAGCAGAAAGCGTCTTATTGCAAATGCGCGACGTAGCACAGAACAGCCAGGAGCCAGGGGACAAGCCACCGCAGGTGCGACGCTGACATCCATGTCCCCTCATGTATTGACAACGAACAGGGCGATGCTCTTGCCAGGCGCCGCAGAAAGGCTGAGAAGCGGCTGGGCGAGATTATGAACAAAGGCGCTTACCCTCCAATCGATAGCGAGGAATTTCTTGAGATGCTGAAGAATCCTATACACGGTGAACGAGCTGAGCTGGAAAACGCGGCGCTCGTGCGTCTGCTTCGAGGATATGACGGTGCCTCGGGGAGCACTGCATGGGTTTTGTCTCTTCTTGAGAGACATACTGCTCACTGCTGACAATGCACCCAGCTCCAGACAGTTCAAAACTTTTTCACTGCGTCTCAGGCAACTCCCTCTATCAACGAAGAGATCGACGCTTATGAAGCTCGCCACCGACTACATCACGCAGAACGCCTCAGAGCCCACCAACGTGCAAGTGCTTACGTCGCCCCCACTCCCTCTCCGTCTTAACCTGCGTTTCAGGCATTAACGGCTGGCTTTGGACTCTCTGAAGCAGAACTTCTTACAAGACACATTCTTGAACACGTCTCCGTCGCCGCCTTCGGACTGGACTGGATATCTATTACCGGTGAAAACAGCAATCGAGAAAAGAGCACCTTTTACGTCTCTGCCTATCAAGATCTCGAAGATCACCGAGATTTCTTTGCAGCACTTACTCCTGGCGAACGCGAATCACAGATGCAAAACGACCATAAGGCCTCGTACTGGGAATGGCGCCGCAGGCTGGAGCCCCAAATCACAGCTAGGAACCGCTATGTTGAGATGTATCAAGAGGTAAACGGCTTTGGGTACGCCTTCTTTTCCTGCTCAAAAGTCACACAGTTCGGACCCCCCATTTTTCTTGACCCCTTCTGGAGTGTACAGAACCTCACCAACAATGCCCGTACGAAAGAATTCCCTTTGCTGCTCTCGCTCTTGTACCAGAACATTCCACGAGACCCGGAAGATACAGATCAAACAGTTACACAAAGCCGTCACGCAGGATCGAAAAAGGCGCTCCAAGGGACAATCCGTTGCATCAATCGCAAGCTTTGGCATTTTCTACGCGATTTTTTGGAAGAAAATCCGGACCGTATCCTGTAGTTTACTTTTAGAGACGGTTCTGTAAAAAATTAATTTGCGGCCAAAAGAAGCCCAGCGGGCGAAATAGGGCCTCACCTTCAACCATATCCTTGCAATAGAATGGGGCATTACCAGTGGTACCGTGGTAAACCGGATAAGATAAGATAAGATAAGGTAGGGGGACGATAAGATAAGATAGATACATGTGGAAGAGACTTGTGATATAATTCAATAAACATTCAATGGCTCATACGTGTGGAGGACCTATTACGTTAGGAGTATCCTACATCAAAGAGAGTGCGTAGTCATGTAGAAGGTATGCCTAGGCTGACGTGCTCGCCTTTAATGGCCAAATTTGGGCTTATTTTTCTTTTCGCTCGCGTCAGATATTCTTTCACGCGTGCATGTTAATAGTTGTACAAAGGAACCCTCATATAGTCGGTAGTCTCTTATCAACAGACACTATAACAGAGCTTACTCGTACCTCGGGTGTAACCGGTCGTCACGATAACGCGTGACCCAGAACGCCTGTTCCCGAACTACCAATGCCCGAAAACGAAAATTCCTCAGAACCTGACTAGTAAGTTGACAGCAACTAGCTACAGTCCTATCCTTACGGACCCCAGCGATTATCCCGAGGAGGAAACGGATGAAGAGGAAGAAGAAGAAGAAAGTGGCCCCTTCGGTTCCGATCGGTGAGACTTGCGAGTTGCACATGGATAGGCGCCAGCCATTCACCGGAGACTTTGCACAGGGAATACCTTGATGATCTTCCAGATGCGCCTGAGGACGACGAGGAGGAGGACGAGGACGAGAACGAGGACGAGACTGAGGCAAAAGGCGGGGACAACTAGCAGTGTACCTTTTAGGGATGGCGTAACCAAACAAATATTTAAGGCTCTGTATCCAAACAAGAGTCGTGCCACTTCTCCTGCTCCCGCAATGGAGCGACCAACGGGTTGGGACAAGGAAAGAAGACAACAGCTGCGGTATTCTAATACCTTCGACAGAGTCCTGCTACGAGGTCCCGAGGAGCAGCTGGAAGCGCAGCGGTTGGTAGACCGCCTGGTTGAAGGGGAGTGGGATGTCGGAGACAATATAACCCCCGCAGCACGGCATCGTATAGAACTTGTCAAGGAGAGGTACCTCAAGTTATACAAGAGCGGCGCGTGGACGGGGAAAGAGGCGTGGGAGGTGGACGGTCTCATGGGTGAGATTTACTCTTTTTGAGACACCACTGGCCTCACATCACTCCCAGACCGGATGACGGATACCCTCAGTTGGCTTATAGATAACTCTTTAGCCTCTCGAGATCCCAGCAAACGCATGTGCGCGGCTTCGGCACGATCACTCTTGGCTGACTTGGCTGTGGTTGTTAGTAGCTTCACTTCTGCTATAACAACTGCTGAAAGACCTACAGCTAGTCGAGAATACGGCAAGCTGCACAGAGGAGCATCCGCAATGGATTGGGCGGCTAAAACAGGTAGTCCTTCATTTATTGCACAGTACCGAAACTAATCTTCACATCTTGGAAGCACACCGAATACCTTATCAATTTTTTCGATTTGGACAAGAGCGCGTCGGAGCGCCTGCTCTATGGCCTCCCTGAGGTGGTTGTGCTGATTAATGCGGCCTGGTCGCCCGCTGGACGCGGTATATCTTGCTGCAGTCAGGCAAGTCTTTGATTGTTCGTCACTGACGTTATGTATTGACCCCGCCCAGATCCTGCAGCACACTTTGCTCTGGATCCTCTTTTGGCTGAGCGGAGCAAGACCCTCCTCTGTTCTTTCTACCCGCCACTACCCCAAGGATTATACAAAATACTTGGTAGGCCAAGCCAGCTTCTCCGATTTTTCTGGTCGCCTCTCATCCTGGACTACAGCATTGGATTTTAACAAGAACAGCCACAGGCCTCCGACTGATGGTGGATCTAATTGCGTTCAAAAACCACCATAAACCTGGCGATCAGCTAACGTATGTCAATAACCTATAAACTTCGCCTGCCTCTTCATGTCCGTCGACAGGGTGACTCTGCAATTCGACTCCGGTCAAGACGAGGCGATGGCTCGGTTTGATATCGTCTACGTTTTTGTGGGCCTGGCTCTAGTGAGAGGAGCATTTAAAAACAAGCTCTATCGTTCTTTCAGTCATGTGCTCAACGGGCTGCCGGGCGAGCAGCGTCATACCAACATCGAGTGGGACGACGATTGGAAGAACCGACCCGTCTTTTCCGCCTCAGGGCCAAGAGGTGCAAGCATGGAGGCGGATCGTCCCTTAAATGCGGACGCTGCTCGAGAGTACCTACACCGCAAACAACTGCTCTCCGGACTCGCACGTAAGTGCCCCCACGTTGAGATATGTGTTGTAGCCAACATGAGCCAGGCCCGCTCAACCACCATGACGCATTTCGACCCTTTCGCCGAGCGACAATTACGCGTTTGGTTCACACGGTTGGGACCGACGTGACCAAACAAATCGTTGGGCATTCAGCGCGTAGTAGTGTAGCGCTCGACACGTACGCCGTGCTTACACCCTCAATGGACCTCACTGCTGGCCTTCTATATGGCGAAAGTCAGATGAGCTTTTCTGCGGTACCCTCCGTCAACCCTGCGCTGTTCAAGTGAGCTCCCGCTACTCACTTTCCCATCACCTTACCAAGCTCCACAGGGTGGAGGCATTCAAACCCACTTTTCTTACACGTCCAGAAGCCATAGCGAGATCGCCGCATCTTGCTACAGTCCACCGCCTGTACGTGGAATGGTCACTGCTGGCGTGCGCACCTACGGACCTGGTGTCTATGGAGGACCTTCCCCCTCACCTCACGGTAAGAACCTAGCCTCCTACTGGTGCAATTGATCGAGATTTTCGTTCAGGACAGCGACCTTCTCCCCCAGAAATTCCTTGATAAACTATCAACGGCCCTTGTTGAAGGAAAAGGACAGCTCTCCGCTGTAGCCGAGATTCATGAGTTTCTCACCAGAAGCTTCAAGCGTGTACTTCAGGAGACACGCAAGACAGCCGCTGAACAAGAACTTGCTGAGAAGTCTCTGAATCAAGAGCTCATGGCAGAGCAGGTCTCGGAGCGCCAGGAGCTAAAGCAGGTCGAGTTTGACGTCGTTCTCCGTGGAGGACCCGACAAGGAGTGTGATGCTATTGCGCTCCAAGTGGAAACTCCCTCACGTGAAGATGTGTTCGTGGCCGGCGCCCTCGACAACGGTGATGATGGGATGTGGGCCGGAAGGTCATTCGTAGAGTGAGAATCTGTTTCTCCTCACGCTTTCACATCTTTACACATTTGGTCCAGCACCGTCTTGGCCCTCGACATGGGGCGGCCTGAGACCTGCCGCCACTGTGCTGACCTATGCCTGGAAGACACAGACGAGTTCGATCGCTTGAAGGTCTGGCAGGCCTGGAGAAGAGCGGAGAAGTTGACGCGCCACGAGAATAGCTCTGCGCACTGGTACGATATCGTCAAGAAGGAAGAGCTGCAGCGGCAGATAGAAGAACTTAAACTCGACTCTCTCACGCGTGCGATTAGCTATGAATCTTGTCGGGACGAACTGGCAGAGGGTGGGGAACGCCGCCTGAAAACGCGGACGCTCTCACAGGAGTCAGTGATTGCAGTAGTTCTACAAGATCTAACTGACGGGCTTTCTGCTAGGGAGGACGACTTCATCGCGGAACCGTACAAGGGCTACCGCCAGTGCCCTCGTTGTGCGCGCCTGTGGCCCAGCTCAGGCAAACTCGAAAGACACATGCGTACGCACACGACGCGCCCTTTACTGGAAACTGTACTGCCCACCGGCGACGGTGTTGGCGACAACTTGTGGATCAACCCGATTCCGTTCGCTCCCCTCTTGCTCGACTCTGAGGCACCTCTCCTCCTGGACTCTTTAATACTCCGCGGCGACCCACCCATGTTCGTTTTATCGTAACGTAATCAATGCATTCAGACGCACGTACAATCGCCATCACTGTCTACCAAAAATACGATGTTGGTGTAGTGTACATAGTCTGTAAAAGTAAAAGCCAGTGGGATTCGATTGCCGCGTACAGTATCCTGTATATCACTGACATCGATGCCGTTTCCGACAGTCAGAAGTACAAAACGGCAAGGCCGCCTTGGTTTGCAGAGGTGACATCGGCACAGCTCGGCAGGGTGAATAAAGAAATTTGGAACGTACGATTAACCGTTCCTTCGTACTACCATGGCGAGTTTTTGTTTTTATTTCGATTGACGACAGCCAACCATTGCATAGGCCAATGCATCCTCTGGCTCGGGCTCTGTGAGGAAGCCGTTCTTACCCTCTTCGTGGATGTAGAGAGCTGATCTTTCATTGCCAGCGGCGCGGAACGGCGAATAAACCGCGCGGTGGCGCACCCAGCAGCGCGGATCGCGGAGGCGCTCCGATCACCGTGGCGCGCGGGGGCCCCCCGTCGAAGGGACCTGCAGTGCGCGCAGCCGCCACGTCGAGGGGAGCTCCCGTGCGTAGAGGCACCTCGGCGACTGTTCGCGTACGTTACTGGTGAACTCTCTCCAAATCGTCTAATTCCCCCAAAAGCGCACCGACGCGCCAGAGACGCCAGCTTCGCCACATGTCAGCTACACGCCCTGTAAACTAATTGTGGATGCTGACCCTATGCTGGCAGGAATCCGTTTCTGCCTCTGTAAGGAGAACAGCTTTAATATGAAGAGAACTACATGACCAATCTTAGGAGGCTCCTACGACTGACCGTGAGCGCTCAAGATCTACAGTCTCAATGCGTACGGCTGCAACCAGCGCCTCCGAGGACGTCGATGAGGCCACTAGAGGAGCTGCTTCTGTAAGGAGAATACCTTGAAAGGGGAGGGGACTACCTGACGAGACCCTCAGCGTTCTCCTTCGGCCCACCGAGAGCGTGCCCAATCCAACGCTTCCATGCATACCGCATCGGAGGACGTCGATGGGCGCCCCCAGGAAGCTGCGACGAAGAAGGGTGGTCAGAAGGCCGGCGTTTTCGGGACGACAGCTATCTCCGCTACCACCAAAGAGGCTCTGGAGTCCGTGCTCGCGGGAAGCACGCTGATGGGAACTCCCACGATGCAAGTCCCTAATTATCTCCAAGGCCTCGCCACCAACTACCAGGGGCGCGTAGCGAACTTTTGCCTGCTCGAAGCAGGCGTCAACTTTCAGAGAGCGTCGACGGAGGTCGAGATGCTTCGCATGAAGTATGCGGAGATTTGTATTCAGGCGGAGGTCAATGGCCTCACTCCGCCCGAACCTCCGACGGTGTGGCAGCTCTCCGCTGGCGCACGCGAGAGCTTGACGTCGGCCCTCGGGGGGCTTGTATCAGAAAAGGGCCGCCTCAGAGAGACGCACCCAGAGGAGCGAACTCTCCAGGCTATAACTCGTAAGTGCAAGTACTTTACTGTTTCATATTGAATGAACAGTCTCCGTCAGTTGCAGAGTATGTTCCTCGTCAGGACAAAGGAAAAGGCAAAGCAAGTGTCTTCGAAGAAATTGTCTTCGAAAATCCGGTCAGTTATGATGATTACGCCGACAACGAGGATTTGTACGTCGATGACGCCGGCGGTGGGTACAACGACGGAGAAGAGACATAGTAGTCCTTAATTTTTCTTGGCACGATTGTACTTTTTGAGGCCAAGTGGTCATAAATTTGATCGTGGTTTTTTACACATATCGCTACGTATCAATTTTCTTCAAACACCAATCGCACATTGCCACAAGCCTCTTGCCACTCCCGCATCTCCGTGGTTTCGATCGGCCCGTAAAGGGTTAGAGATCGGAGAAGGGGCATGTCGTCCACGATGCTGACGTGCGAGGACGGTCCGTCCACAGTGACGTCCTTGAGTGACGACCAGCAAGGCTCAAGTGCTAGCCAGTCAATGCTGCCGCTCGTCTCGAATTTGCCCATGTCTGATGGGCGACTCTCCTCCAACAGCTTGCGTACTGAGCTGTTGAAACTGAGACTCCTCTGCCGAGGGAGACAGTCGATGGACGGGTGCAGAGCCAGCGACTGCAGATGCGGGAGTCTGAGGTTGTCGAGGAGAGCCTTCGCAAACTGATAGTTGGCGGCGTAGTTCTTGACAGTAAGGTATGTGAGACCGACGCTGATCAAAGCCACTACGGGAGTCGGCGTTACGATGTCGTCCTCGTGAATAGTCAGGTAGAGATCACCCAGGGCTGGAAGGCTAGGAGCTACGGATAACAACGAGGAAAGGTTCCAGGAGCCGAGACTCCAGATCCTGAGTGAGTGGAGGAGCTGGAAGGCAGGGATAGAGAGCGGGGTGCCTATCCAGCAGAGGCTCCTAAGCATGGGGGACCCGTGAAGGAGAGTCTCCCAGAAGGCGACGTCGGCGTCCTCGAGTTCTCCAGCATGTATCGTGGCAGATCTGAGGTTGCCAGAGACGCCGACGTTGGGGGGGATGCTAGGTGAGGAGTAGGATAGCGTGATATCCAGCGTTCGTGCCTTGCAGAAGGCCTCTCCCAGTGTTGGAAATGACGATTCCGAGCACGGGCGCATCTCTCTGCCGGTGATGGTGAGAGGATGAGATCCCGCCGTTTCCAGCCTTTCTCTCAAGCAGGAACCCTCGGGGTCCATCGTCTCCAGGATGATCCTGGCGCTGATGGCCTTGTCGGTCGCGATCCATTCCCACTCGCGACAGACCTTAGCCCACTTCGTCACGTCTGTAGGAGGAAAGGGCTCCTCAAGGACGGCGTCGGCGATTTTGTAGATGATGTCCTTTGGCAGCTGGCGTATAACTAACCTTGTGTCAGGCTTGCTTGTAGGCACCCAGGGATAAAGAGGTGACTTACTGTGAGCCATGTCTGTGGATTTCGGAGAAGGAATCTGATTACGTCTTGTACCCGAAAAAAAAATTGGACGAAGATCGCTACAAGTCCTGGTGCAAGGAATGCAACTCAGAATGTCCTTCCTGGCGAAGTTCGTACGCCAGAGACAGCCATATGCATGTTCAAGTACGAAAACATAAGATATTGAAACTGTATGCCTCTCTCTTCCAATAATCTTCGGGGTGCGAGGCTTAGTTGCACGGGAGCTTTACCATTACCTTGCATTGCCCGAACGGAAAATAAATGTGAGTGTATCAATGCCGCGTACAATAAACTAAGACATGTGCTTATTTTTGTCCCAATTGTGTCGATTTTTCTGCCATTGCCCTAGACTGGCATCCGTCTGGAACACGATCGACGCTCTCGTTCCGATATAGTGTAGGTTGAAATGACTGATATCACCCGATTGGAAGAATACCAGATCGCCGTGGCGAAGTGCAATGACCAAACCAGGCTCCAAAAGGCAGAGCTCACCCCCTTGGTGGTCACCAATGTCAATGACTCCGCAGAATTTGACTAGGTCCTTCTTGTCTCTGTGGACTGCGGTCACGACGTTCAAGTTAAGAACGAAACCTGTGAAGGGATGGGCCGGTGAGCTCTGGTGATAAGGTAGAGCGTCTGCGACGATCTCCAGGATAGTAAACTTCCCTGGGTGGCGCTGTTCAAGCTACGGATCAAATCAGTATACGAGTACATGCCTGCAAAAATAAAAAGTCTCACAGCAGCGCTCATCCAATCGAAAAGTTTGGCCAGGCCGTCACAAATCTTGATGTACTCTTGCGAGTTCTCCTTCATTTCTTTTGACTTCACAGGCACAAGTTGATGATAATTTATTCTGTTATCACCTCTCGCTAGATTTCTCGGATGATGGTCGGTCGGGGCGTCCTTCCCCTGAGCTGTGTCAGCGACGATAACAAAAACCGAGAAACACGAAACCGTACATCCGTACCCCCTCGACCATAAAATACGAAATGCAAGGAGTCGTAAGTGGTATCTCCGTCTTCTCTGGCTTGAGCGGAATCCTTGTGGACCATCCCCTTCCCCCCCCTGACTGCCATTGCCTCCTGAAGACTTTGGATCAAGGTGGACCTGATATCCTCCGGCAAGTCGCCCATAATATCACATATGAGGGTATCCTCGCCTTCTTGGGGGTTTTTGACTTCGAACTTCAGACTCCCACTGCAAACGGTTAAGTAGAGTAGTACCAAAGGTAACGTACTTACTGTTTAAACAACTCAGGTTCAATGCGCACCCACTCGTCCGGCTGTCGAACACCATTTTTATCAAAGTGAGAGTCCATCTTGTTGAATTGTTCAGGAAACTCGCCAAAAAAAAAACCTCTGAAAGACCCCACCATCTCAACAAGCTCTTCTGTATTTTTGGGGCACAGCGTTTTGGAACTGATGACTTGTCTTTGCGCTTCTGTCCAATGTTCTCTGTCAATCTTTTCAACAGGATATTCCGTGATTTTATTCTCTTTGGCACTGGGACGATAGCCGCATTGCACTGTTCGCACAGGGCCTAGTTTCACGTGTTCTTGCTTCGGAAGGTCCATACTCGCTACAGTCTTTAATGGACCCTCATTTGCCTGGTTTGCTACAATATTGTCCCACTCCCGTCGTACGGCGCTTTCGGCACTCGGCGTTTCCCAGATTTCGAGTCGCCGTTCGGGGGCCGAAAAGTCACTGCAACGGTGTTTGATATATGTGATAATAAAGACGGATTCTTACTGTTGGATGTATTGTTGGAACCACGCGTCGGACGCCTCGAGATCATCGCAATTCACGTTTTTTATTTTGAGAGGTAAATTCGCGGAGAAGAAAGAGACAAACGGGACGACTTTGTTTATGATCAATTTGCCCATAGACGTATCTGTCAAATGGTCAGAGTATTGCGTGCTAGAAGGGACTTGGTTCACCAGGGTCAGGTTGCCTCAAAGCCTCACCAAGGCTCTTGACGATGTTCGTGTCCAGATCAACAAATTCTTGTGTTTTTTGGCACATCCCCAGGAGGATTACGAGGTAGACGGATCCTTGAACATCATCAACTGTACGGTATGTACAAGGTAACCAAATCTCACCACCAGCTGCCAAAGCTATGAGCTTACTCCCTTCACGTACCAATCTCCTAAAATACTTCTCATTACCTTGCATCTTCCCCTCTTTTTTCCACACGTCTATCTTGGTACGGACAGTTCCTCTTCTCTTACCCTCACCAATGATTCTGCCTGCTGATGAATTGACAGGCGAAGCAATCAAAAAATGGGCCTCACCGCATCACTTCGTCTGCAAACAAGATTCTATGAACCATCCACTTCACGTCAGAAAACACTTGGTCTTCATCGTCTTTGGCACAGCGCTGAAGGAGTTCACTAACAGCCGTTGAGCTCTCGTGTGTGAGATTCCAGCCACAGCCATCAAAACGTAGAGTCAAGGTCTTGAGCAAGTGCAAGCAAGACCGGTGAGTTGGATCTGCCTCGGGTTGATCATAGAGTGAGGACAGGAAGAGATACGCAGCCCTCGCAGGAGAATTATCAACCGCGTCGCGGGTGGGTCCGTTGATTGCGTCCCAAGGGACTCCTCCCCGCTGGCACGGCTTTTTGTTCTTTGCGTACCGACCGCCCTCGGCAGCCTCTCCTTCTGTATCGTTTGGTTGTAGCTTGCGCTTGCCTTTGCCGCCTTTACTACCTGGCCTGCCCCCCTCGCAGGTCGCACCGCATGAGCAGGTGTGGGTAACCGGAGCCTCCTCCACTAGCGTGCTGTCTTTCTCTGTTCTTCGTCTGAGAAGTTTCAAGAGGAGTGGAAAAACAAAAAACCGTTAATAGTATTGCGGAGTCTATCTTCCAATGCCTTCATTTTCCCGTTGGCTTTGAGAAGGGTGATGATCTGTAGCGCATCGTCCAAGGAAATTTTGACGGACATGACAGTACGGAGAGAACAGCGAAAAACGTCACACAGTAACAACACAGCTGACATACGGAGAGTCTCCCGGATCGCCGGCCGTATTCTGGCTGATCGCGGCCTTTGACAGGATCGTGTGTAAGCAATCACGGTCCCTCCACTTCTTTGCGTTTGGTCGCGGAACGTAAGAAGACTCCCCGGTCGTGGAAGGCAGAGCACGCATGTATTGGTGAGTGAGCACTCAGCAAGGCATACAGGCACTAGACAAAACCCTCCAGTAGTACGTAGCCGAGATTCCTGGATGAGATGTATGCCATCTCACACCGCGGGGCGTGCAATATTCTCGAGGTTAGCATCCCAGTCAGAAAATAGTATGACGTGGATGCGCGGGCGGGAAACGAGCCTAGCTGAATCTTGAGTGCTCTAAGATGCCACTGCTCAAAGGACCACGGCCTGAGATAAAGCCAAAGGCCTACCAGGCTATGCCAAACGAGCCGTGTGGTGGACGCTTGAGCGCCGCAGAGTTGACGTTGGAGGGGCTCAATCACGTTGAAAACTCTCAGCGCGAGGGCCAGCGGAGGCTTTGCGGATCGTGTGTGGACTTCCGGGAGATACGTTGCGTAGCCACGGCTATCTGCTCTCTTTGTTGGGCTGTGGGGGCGCGGGACCGTGGGAACCGGCGAATTTTAATGACTTGGTAAAATTTCGTCGTTCGCCGTTCGTACGGGGGCGACGGAGGGATACAGATAAAACGGTGTTCGACGAAACGGCGTCCGAAAGTCACGGTGTGCGTAATACCTCTGAGTCATTTGCCTCTGTCCCGTCACAGGACATAACGGGTAACGCGTTACCGGTAAACCGAGCCGGAGGTGCGGGATTTAGGTACGATCGTTCCCGCGGCAGACGCAAACTGACTTGAGTACTTTCTCGGATACTCTCGATGATGCGGACAAACTACCCAGCGTTTTATTTACTAGGCCGACACAGCATTTAGCAAGTAGTTAGCTTGTACCGTACGCCGATTATCTCTGTAGCGCGACAGTGACCGTACGACACGACCCGCCTGAACGGTCTCAGCAGAAACGTGAGGCGTCATTTCAAACGATATAAACGGTACACTTCACCCCCTCAGGGACAGCAGGTCAGAATTCGCGCGATCCATAAGACGAATATTGTTGAAGTCTATTAGAAGAGCTGGATGCCTGAGGAATGTTTCCAACAAAAAGGGAGAGACGTCCGTATCGATGAGCATCTCATCCGATGAGCGCACAAAGAATTCTCCAGTGAATAGAACGTCCGGGACCAACGCGTCGAACGGGGGGGTCGGCTGGGCGTCGATGAAAAGAATTTGAATGCCGTCTGCAGAAAATGTAAGGATGACGGGGGTATGTCTCGTTGAACTCACCGTCAATGGTCGTTACGTTGTCTCTCACGTTCACCGTTAGCTTCCGACCGTCCTTCTCTTCCCAGCTCCAAGTGATTTGCTCGTCGGTCACTCGGAAGACGTAGGCGTACAGGGTATAATTCGTGATTCTCAAAAACGCTTGAGCAATGCGACGTCCCTTGGAGCCCACTAGTCGACTTTCTTCGTAAGCGCACATTGAATTCGTGCTGGCTAATAGCCCTATATTCGTGTCGGTATCCCCAGCGACGGAGTCACTGCAGTGGGAGGGCCCGCAGTAGTGAACCTTCACAAACCCCCTTCGCTTCTCCTGCGAAGTCTGCAGTTGAACGGGTCTGCCAAACGCATCAAATACTTGGGCGGGTCTGTTGAAAGCTTCAAAGAAAAAGGACACTAGGCGTAGATGAAGTTGATCCGCATAGAAACCCCAAACATCCGCTGTGTGGAGGAGTGATTCGTGGGCTCCTGGCAGACACCTGGTAAAATCACGCAGATGGAATAGTTGAACGCTCCACAGGATCAGCCACCAAGGAACTGGGAGACACGATCTGGTGCGATCCACGTATTCGACCATACGTGCGAGGTCTGTGGCCCGCCGCATTGGTTCGGAGTATTTGTGGCCGACGGGTGTTATGAGTCGCATGTTCCCAACCGAGTAATCCGTGACGTCGTGGATGTATACGCGATGCAGCACAGGGAGGAACGGGACGAGGCTTAACACTTCCATGATCTAGCAAGACATGAGTGAAAAAATAATGCAGCTAGGTCTCGGGTGTACCGCGCTATTTGGAATATTCACATCGTCCAGATCGAAATTCAAGATGGTGAGTTCTTCGAGCCCACGCACGAACCGCGGGTCTCGCAATAGATGTGCGAGTTCATCCACTCCACTGCGAATAACCTTGGGTATCGCCGACTCGACAATCAGAGTGGGTACGCGGGAAAAGAATTCGTACGCTCTGCGGGAAAGCGGTTGGCCTTCAGAAAAGAGCGGATATCGCGATAGGTGGGCAAGGTCTTGGGAAGACGATTCATGTGCGCGCGGAAATATAAGTAGCCCATCCTCGAGCACTGTGACATTTTCTCAAACGTATAGGCTGGCCAAACGCCCCAACTCGCGGTCCGTTCTGACAGAGGGAATCTTCAGGGCTACATCGAGGGGCAACCGAGACCTGCAGGACTTCAGAAAAGGCAGATCTGCGAGTGCTAACCTTACGTTCGTTCAATGAGCAGATCGGCTGCAAACTGTTCGTCATGGGGCGTGTAGCTGTCCAAACGAACACCAAGCAACGCTCCAGTAGATATAACGGTCCCACTCACACCACGGAACGGACTCGAGCGGTCGTTGATGGTGACCTGGATGTGCATATACTCGTCGCGTTGTGTGGACATGGTGGGTAAGAAGGAGGATCAGATTGCGGCGATCATGCGGTCTGAGTCAGGCGCCGGCCGCGTCCATGACGGTGCGGTGGAAACCTCCGAAAACATACTCTGTCACGTGCCATTATATTTACTCTGATCACCCACCCATGTCCCCGCCAGCCCGGAAGCGACGCAAGATCCACGCCGCCAACGATCCGCGCAGATTTGTTGATCTGGCGGCCCAGGAATCGGAGAGCAGCGATGACGACGATGCAAACCACGACGACTTTATAGCCCCTGACGGTGAGTAGACGTGGCAGGGTCAAGAAATTTTCAATCAATTTGGACAGAGTATCTGCGTGTACGGGGTCGTGGACAAGGCGACTCCCCGCGACTCTTCCATAGGCCGCCCGAAGACGAGACTGACAACGACGGCGAAGTGGAGGAAATTGTCCAGCAATATCGAGACGCCGGGACTGAGCAAGGCGACCCCAACGAAGTGCGAAACCTCTGGAAGCTTGCAGTCGTGGTGAGTATTGTCGACGCTGTTACTTGCTGGAAATTTGACATGAAGAAAACAGATGGGCCATGAGGTGGACGTGGTGAATACCATCCGGGAGTGGATCGCCTCGGGCGACGCCCCTGAAGGCATAAGCGCCGCGTACCAAATTCGAGACGTGCGTGGAGAGGTGTTCGTCGTTGCTTCTACGAGCACGATGCGCGAAATTCAGCGACGGGTCGCGTTTGTGAAATCGGGTATTCCTTCCAGGGCGCAGCCGGAGGATATCGCTGTTGTCAAAGCTGTCCAAGGTCCTGGACCTCGTGTGAATCTCGCCCACAGTTGGGTGAGATACACCAAGCAGGGTGACTATTGCGGAGACCTTGCCTGGGTGCAGGCCATGGAGACTGACAGGAGCGTCGCACTGCTTCTGGTCCCGCGCTTGCCTGTGGCACTCTTGACAGATGTTCGTAGCTTGGGTGACAAAAAGCGAAAACGACTGGCGACCTTGCCGCGACCCCCAGCGCGATTACATCTTCCGATTGGTGAACCAGACGACTTCGGGAGGCCGGTCAACGTGGATGAAATACTGAACGCCAAGACTACAGCAGAGGATGACCACGAGTTTTGGGGGGGTCTCTTGGTGCAACGGGGCGTCAAGATCCGTTACGTCTCAGAAGAATCCGTCGCGGCCACAGCAGAAGAGGTTGCGCGGTTCCACTCGAGTCCGGCGTACACCGACTTGATTCAAGCCAAGACGGAATACGATTCGTGCCTCCACCGAATACGGGACCATATTGACACCCTGCGCAGCGAGCTGACGACTCGCTTCGGAGGGCCACCGCCGGAACGGGGAGATTTGATGGACAACGTTTCTCTCGCAGCGGACAGATTCGACGAGCTCCATAGCCAGCAACGCCACGTTGAAGCTTTGTACGCGACGCGCAAATCACTTCTTGAAGAACGGCACACAAAGGCGACGACCCGCTTCAAAGTCCAAGATTTGAGGAAGGCACGGGCGGTCGCATTGAAAGGGTTGGCGGCCGCAGGTGTCCACGGATTCCGCGAGGACGATATGAGAGAAAAGGAGAACCATCTACTCGATAAGGCGGACATGCGCTGGGTGTACATGGACGATAACGAATGGCGACGGATGTGTGACGAAGAGGACGCGCAAGCGTTGCGTGTTTATAATGATCATCTACAAGCAAGCAACGGCTATAACGACCAAGCCAACCTGGAGCTGTGGCAAAAATTGGCCGGTCTGCGTGTATCAAAGGAGAATACGAGGGAGCAATTGGAATTGCAAGGATGGCTTCCGGAAATGCTGCCGCCGGTGTCGAGACTCAGGGTCGTGACGTGCAATAAAGCTCGGGAACTTCGGGATCCTCACTCACGTCTGGTGACGCTACCGCCGGCCCCTGTGGAGACCGAACACTACACCATAAAAGAGACTTGGGCACCTTCCGTGGACCGAAGACAGAAATCGACTTGCAGCCTCTCGCCCTTCCAGAGCAAGTGGGTGGAGTTTTTACAAGAAGGCCACACTTGGAAAAGAACGCGAGCGAATCTATGGACTGCGCTGAGGATGTTCGACGTGCCGGCCCACCGGGAGGATGTGGTACTGCGTGCATCCGCACGGAATCTGGACAACTTCTTCTTCATGCCTGCCATATCCGGTGCTGTGCGCGTGGGGGATCGTGTGCGTGTATTGGGAGGAGAATATGTCCGGTGTCTCGGGACCGTCCAGGACATTTAAAAGGGCAGTGCGCATCTGGAGGACATCGACGCAAGGACAACGGAGGTGTATTCGACGTTGGTGGTACCGTTGGAGCAAGTTGCGCAGGACTTGGACGTTCCGGAGTGGGTTGAAGTGATGTATGGACCACGTTGCGGAGATCGTGGGTGGTTGCTGAATATCGACTGGGAATCATCCGTGGGTGACGTTTTCCACGACCTCGCGGGACTTGTTTCGTTTCGTGGCGATGGCATAGAGACTCGACAGGGCCCCCGTGGCTCACAAAACGTACGCACTGCAATTCCTGCACCGGATCTGAGCTGAAGTTGGAGTAGTTCTCGGTGTCCTTACGCCACATCAGACGCTGCAATGAAAGAATTCTTCGCGATGCACCAACCTCTGGCGCCAACCCGGAACTCCAGACAGGCGAACAGCGAATCGCCTTGCAAAGATTCGAGGCCGGGGTCGTGACGAGGGACTTGTATACAGGCTTCAACGTCAAGCTTGGATCGAGGAAGGGTGCTAATTTGGTGAAAAAGGGTCAAGTTGGAATAGTGGGGAGTCGTTTTGTGCCCGGGAAAGGTTTCGCCGGGCGTGTTATTGGCAGTCGTCTTGTTGACAAAGTCGGCTGGATGCTCGATGTCAGGACAGAGGGCCGCGCGGTGGACGGCGTTGTTCAAGTGCATGTGGACGATGTTGTTGAAAGCAGGTGAGCATCAAAAGCGATTCGCGGACTGTTGTTAACGCCGCGGTCAGCACCGAGGCACCGCTGGCTGCTTTCTGTAAAATGAAAGACGAGACTCGGGCCGAGTGGGAGCACATTGCAAAAGTGCGCGCGCTTCGAAACCGTTACTGGTTGACGCAGCGCATGAAGTATCGCCAGCCCCTCAACGAACTTGCGCCGCCCAGGTCACCGACGCCGCCCGGGGATATAGATGTACCTGAGGGTGACCCATCGATTTGGACAAGCGACGGGGCGTCGCCCTGGGAGACCTCATGGCGAGACTTGCCAAAGCTGAAGCCTACGCTGCCGCTTTCGAGGCTGGCGCGTTCGATGCTGCAATTGAAACCAATGGCCGCGTGGCCGTGCGAGGATGCAGCAACACCGGATACTGACGTCCTCAAGACGACAGCGAAAAAGACCAGATGCAACAAAAAGCCTCTATGTGAGCTTGGAGGGCAGTTGAGGACTTTACGCTCACATTCGGCATAGCGCATTGGCTCTTGGACCCACGCTTAATCGGTCTACGTCTCGATTTCTTTGTAAAGGGCACCAAGGAGCCTGGGGAGGAATATCGTGGGGGCCAATACGAGAACAAGATAGGCTTTCTACGTCTGAAAACACCGATCGAGACAAAGGGAAAAAAAGCTGTTGTTGTGGATACGGTCCTGGGTGTTCACCACAGGTTCATCACATTGCAGATCCAGTATATGTACCCAATGGTGACGACAGAACGTGAGGAATCAAGCGCGCTCCCTCGTCCTATACTCGGTGTAACGGACAACTGGGTCGCTGTCATTGGGCCAGACAAGGAAGGTTGCGAGGACTACATTGGGAGGCGGGGCCTGGTTGTTACATGTAGCGCAGAGGGCAATACGGGCGTAGTGGATCTGGGCCAGGGGGTCTTGAAAGAATTTTCTGTAGAGTCTGTATGTAGATCGAGCGAGGGCGATATACATTGATGACGAGAACGTTTGGGACTCTGGTGTTGATTCGACGGGAATGTTACAATTTTCTGCTATTCGGGAGCGTATATAAACGCTCGCAAGAAGGAGCACAATTGAACAGTGACAGGCTTGATGGTTCCCTCGAGAGCTCATCTAGACACAAAGTATCGTGACTGAGCAACGGTCCAATAAGCTTTGACTGAGGAAATAGGATGATAAATGATGAGCACCCATTCCCTCAGCCACGCAATCTGTTGTATCCTAGCAAAAGTCTAATAAAGGCTGCTTCTGCATGATCCCCTCGCACCAAGTCGAGGAATTCTGCTTTCCTTCATCTTTGGCAGGAGCATTTAGCTGGAGATTGTGAATGATACGACGAACGGGAGCGGAGATACATACTTTGGGTGGTTCATCTTGATTTGTGAAAGGAAACGTGCGGACTCGAACTGTACCTCCAGCCGGTCCCAATAATCGTGGTCGTTCAAGTTGGTTGAAGAGTCACGGTCACATCCACTCTCCCTTCTTTCCTGTCTGCAAGGTATTTGTACATGGCACTTTCGAGCGGTTAACTCTGACAGTATTGCAGGATGAATTTCGTTCAAGTACGGTTAAAGTCGTACGTTCCAGTAAAGTTACTCTGACGATATTCCACACCAGACGTGCACCACGAACGCCACTTCTGATGACCTCACAGCAAGTGAAGGATTTGAGACGGAGGAGGAGGATGTAGAAACTGATGAAGAACTCGATACAGATGTCGACGAGACAGATGATGAGGAGGAAGACGAAGAGGAAGAGCAGGATGAATTACAGAGCGACGTCTGAACCTCATCAACGATTGTACCTTTTGTTCCTGAACCAAGCTCACATCCTTTTCGTTCGAACGGGAGGGCTTGATGCTTGCCGTACGTGTTTGGACGAAATCGCCATTACAAGGCCAGGGTATATATTAATGCTGGAGTTCCTGCATTTGACGCGTCTTGGTGCACAGCCGCACAGCCGCACAGTAGCAAATACGACCACTCAAGACGAAATGGACCCTCTGACCGAATGTCGAGAGGACCTCGAAGACTGGGACCCAGAGCACGACCCGCTTTTGTGCACGGCACCTTACCACCCAGAGTGTTTCTTGATCAGAGAAAGCGAAGTAGGTCGGGCAGCGGGCGAGGTTTTTGCTGAAGCGCTATCGCATCAGGAGAGATGCAGGGCCAGACTCTTCGTCGGTCTACTAGAGCGGGACTTGCAGGTGCTCATGCAAGCCTGTGAAGGTAGAAGGAACGCTCTCCTGAGGATAGCGACAGCCGTAGAGAAGGAGCACAGGGTTCTCTCTGCTATCGGTCGGCAGCATCTCCCCCCGCCCGCAGAACGATTCCCTATGCAAGAGGCACTGTTATATACGGACTCTATCCTGAACCGCACCCACCATCTCGCTATCAGCATCCCCAGAATACTACACAAAATCGAACGCCTCACAGCAAAGCTCAACGCATACAGATACCCCGTTTTGACCCTTCCCACTGAAATTGTGTCGACAATCTTCTGTCTTTCCGAGACCAGTCCCTCCGCTCTGAGCCAGATCTGTTCTTCATGGCGTGTCATTGCTCATCAGACGCACAAGCTATGGACGTCGGTACGCATCAAGCTGACTTCGTCAGGCGGCAGCGCAGATATACTAGATGCATGGATGCAGAGATCTGGTACGCTCGGTCTTGACATCGTTCTGAGGGAACAGACAGCCAACCCGGTGGAGAAGGCTGCAGTAATGGCTATTGTGCAACGTCACTGGGCCAGGGTTCGTAGTTTCGACGTCGTTTGTACGAGTAGCACATTGGGCTATCTGTCAGGTATGTCTCTGAGCTACGTGTCTCCAATTCTCCTCTGAAATGACGGCTTCAGGGAAGGCGGAATGCCTGCTGTCTGTGAACATTACACTTGTGGATTACCCTGTACAGTCGCAGGTGACACTATGGGACCTCGAGCGAAACGCCCCGCACCTGCAGATCCTGGTCTCCAAGACGTTGTACTACAAAACCCTCAGCTTTCCTTACCGTTCTGTAACACATGTTATCTCGGAACGCGACCCATGCTCCTTGGACTCGAACGAACTACTGGTCCTGTTGCGCTGCTTTGTCGTCATAGAGCATGCGAGCTTTCGGCTGAAGGAAACGGAGAGCGACACTGTTCTAACAGCGCTCCCTGCTGGTTTCCAGCCTATTATACTGGATCGACTTGATACACTGGAGGTCACTGAAGGTCATGCTATAGTGGTTGACCCTTCGTTCAGGACGCCTCGCCCTTTCTCGCGCTTCTTACACGTTCCGAATCTCAAACGGCTCGCTCTGCCTGAAATTTGGTTTGAATCCGACGGGGTCGCAGATATTAGGTTGCTTCTATGCGTTTCACGGCAGCTGCAGGAAGTGTCCTTTCTTCTCGCACCGCATGAAGAGTTGGAAGAATTACAAGATTATTACAGACGTTCGCTCCGTGGGCTGGATGTACATATGAATAGGGACCATCTACCTGCCCCAAAGTACACACGATACGGTAGGTACTCGTCAGATTAGTATTATATAACGTCGTCAAACAAACTGCATTTTGATCCTCATGCCCATCGACGATTTTCCTGCTGAAGTTCTTGGGGAGGTTTTTTTGGCCCTGGCGCCCGACTACCCAGCGCACGTTGAGGTAGGGCAGGAGAAGACTCTGGACATTGTGTATTCAAGCCACGTCTGCCATGCATGGCGCGAAAACGCTATCAGTTTCGAGGCTCTTTGGCGAAACGTGTACATTCACATACCAGCGCGGACGACGATGAAACATCTGGGAGTATTGGTGGACAGGGCACACGTCATTCTGGAGCGTTCCGGATCGATGGAGGTCAGCGTAACGTTGGTGGTTGACTATATGGAAGCCGCTCCCATCATCATGGCCGTCGTCCAAGCGTATGCGAGGAAAATCCGTCGATTGTGGTTCGAGGGAAGTAAAGAGACTCTTGCCAGCCTTCGTGGTTCGTTTTATACCTTCATTGCTTGGATTTACTGTCAACAAGCAAGGCAGATCGATGGCCCGCTCTCATTTCGCTCTATGTGGATGTGAAGCAATGGGGAACGTTAGATCCAGTGCCCTTTCAGAAACCGTTCCTCCAATCAGCTCGTCTCCAAGAGTTCGCAGGTCCGGTGTTGCGCACGTACATGCTGGGAAAGGTTCACCTCTCCACCCTCACTATCCTGAACTTCGGGTCAACGGTAGACCTTTGGCCAGCACGCCTGATGCGTCTTTTGAAAGCTACTCCGGCCTTGGAAGTCTGCAGAGTTGCGCTCTGCGACAACGAAGGAGGCCCTCATCATCACCCGGACGCATATTCGCAGGAACGGCCCTGCGTCAGTCTCCACCGTTTACGCGCCATGTCACTCCTTTTCCGCGTGCGTCGCTATATTGTCAATGGCTTCACGGAACCGCCGCAGCCCTTCTTCAAGCTGTTGACGCTCCCAGCCCTGCACCTGCTGGAGATTCCACATCAGTGGTACGATGGCGACCCTCGCAGTGACTTGGAGGATCTATTTGCACGTTCCGGGAAACACCCGGCAGATATCGTGGTTCGTGTACTTAACAAAACGGAAGAAGTGAACGACGTGTTGGCTATGTTTCAAACACACTTTGTAAATTCCAAAGTTCAAGTCGTTAGGGCGTAGAAGTTGTACGAAAATGCTTTTTTTTTGGGACAATACTAGTAGCCAGCATAGCCTGCAAAAAGTAAAGGAGAGTACGGTATTTCAATTAATTGGGGAACGGGGGCTGTAAGTAGGGCTTGGTAGAGAAGGTAGGCTGAATCGCTTGGGTCACCGAGATGGTCTAGGAGGGTTCTAGAACCCCAGGCTATGTCGTGAGGAGAGAGACGGAGAGAAAAGGCGGGGTGCGTGTTCAAGAGCAAGGAAAGCGAGTTGACCCAGGTTGACGGATGTTGCACAGGCATAATTACTGTGGTAATGCTGCCGGTCAACAGAGGGAGATCTGTGAGCGCTTGCAACGCAACGTTTGTCAACGATGAAAAGAAACTGGCAGGCCCTTCGTTGCCCAATTCCAGGTCGAGGGAAGCGTTTAGGCGAAAGAGTTCTGCGATCTCCTCTGGCTGGATAAAGTCTGCCTGAATCCGATCGACGTGCCGTGCTTGCAGAATATTGACGAGAGGAAGAATGTGCGCGCCTTGGTGTGGAACACCTGAGAGTTCGAGGACGGCAAGATTTACTGCTACAAGACCGATTGGAGAATCGTCTTTCTGGCGAATTCCCGGCGTGCCAGTGATGCGGAGAGTGTAGAGGGTAGGAAGAGCAACAGATTCTGTGGGGAGGGAGACGCCGACTAGGGTGAGTGTTGTGAGACTGGTCATCAGACGCAGGTGTGCAACTGAGAGCTTGGGGCGAGTGCCCGTCTCCCTGTAGGTCAGGATACGCGACCAGTCGCAGTCGATGACTTGTTCTCCTAGTGGGACATAACGCAGGGAGAGGGAGGAGACGGAGGGTGGTGTGGTAATACGTTGGTCAACATGGCCGTTCAGGGAGAGGCTCGAAAGATTCAGCATCCGCGGGATTGTGGACCTGAGGAGGGCGCTCGCTACGGTATCGAGCTCATTGTACCGTTCTACTCGAAATGAAGTCCAAAGGAGCGGGACTTCGAGAAATGAGGAGAGGAGTCGGCGGGAGACGGGTGCCTCCCAGTGAAGGACCAAAGTAGACGTAGCGGTTGGAGTCAGAAGGGAGAGGGTATCAAGAACCCAGCTGGCCTGGTCGGGGTGGGCAAGGAGGGTGGCGTGAGGAAAGAAGCCCATGTAATTGTGGGAGTAGGTCCGCTCTGATGTCAACACGATGAATCGCTGAATTGCGGGTACTGTGCAGTGGGAACGCCAAGTTCTACAGACTTGCGATAACGCCATGAAGCCCTGCTGGTGGGATAATAGGCACAGAATTTCCGTGATGATTTCTGTGGGTAAGCGCCGAATAGGTGCGAAGAGAGACTGCTCAGTGGCGAGGATGTACTGAGCGGCCTGGAAACGTGCTGCGGCCAGCTGGGCTTGTCGCTCGAGGTTCTCGCAGACCGATCGTGCACGTTCAACCCTGTCTCGGGCGATTGAGGCGCTGCCGGGACGTTGTGTCCAGGAAGCCCAAGGAAGCGCGGGGGATTGCAGTAAACGCCTATGTTTTATGAGGCAAAAAAGGAAAAGAAGGAAAGAATGCAGCTGACTGTACGTCTAGGTGTGCTTCATTGTCGACTGCAGTGGGGGGTGGGTTGTTGAACGAAAAAAGCCACGGAGACGACATGGAGAAGAAGTGTTTATTTGTACATATACATGATGCAACTACTCTTCGGAAAGACCCCAGTTCCAAACTCTGTCGTACTCTTTGGGTGGGAAATCGGTGAGGAATTGTTGAACGTAATCTGGGACTTCTCGTGAGCCGGAAAGGATCCAGAGAACGCGATATAGAGAGTCTGCATTTTGTGTGTAAGTGGTAACGGGATACGGCAAGGTCCCTCCTGACGAATCTGCTATTTCGACCTGGGGGAGGTGATCGCAGAGGTACGTCGACAAGGCATAAAATTTGGTGGAACGTTTCGGGGCCTTGCTGGCAGAAACGCCGACGGCATCCCAGGTTTGGTCTAGGAAGAGACCGGGGCCGAGCTGGGGTGTGTATGTGGGAACTATGAGCAAGGATAGAAAAAAACTACTTGCGTTAGTGTAGAGTAGAGCGAGATTCTTTCGCTCAACTATAGCGCGACTGTGGTCTTTTCTGAAATTTTTTTGGACCTGCTCAATCTGGGCTTCGAGGGCAGCACGAGCGGGGGTCCCAGGAGTGGGGACGGGCACCACCGGTGATCGATCCGGCATATTTGCCTTTGTTTATCCTCCGCCAACCAAGAATTTTGCAGGTTCCGCTGTGTACCGCCTTCCACAAGCACTTTCATGGTTCCTTTTGTGGGCTGAAAATATTCTTTACACTCATAAGTCACCTGTCCAATAATAATTTCATAAATGCAAGAAAGAAACAACTATTTACACGGCCCGACACCCTTTATCACTGTCTATCACACCGAGTGGAGACCACATGTAATATTTAAAAAGGACGGGAAAACCTCCATAATGAGTTCTCATACGCAAAAACGTACCCGGAGCAAATTTTGAGCCCAGGATTATCGACGCGACCATTTCATTATATGTATCACGTGATCGAAGCGCTGCCGCAAAACACCAACTACTTGCTCAATGCGACCCGGATTGACGATATTTTAGGCAAGGATTGCAATTAAATGCATATTATACTGATTGATGTCAACGTATATGTGAGAATGTAGTGTATAGTAAGGGAATTACCCGAAATGCTGAAAAAATGCTGAAAAGGTCCATCGTTTTGGCAGTTCGTCATGAAACCCTCCAGTTCCGCAGAGTAAATGGTAGCTAAAAATGTTCTCCATAAAAGTACTGTGGCCGATTTTCAATTTTGTGTTTCCCTCGCTACCAACCCACCAACATTCTGGAAGATAATGGTCCCATCCCGCAAATTTGAGCAAAATGGGAAATCGAGCACAGTACTTCTATACTATGGTATATTTTGAGCAAATCTGTCTATTCAGAATTTTTATACAGCTTCACAGGAAGAAACGATGGGGGGTGCAAAACTGGAACCAACGACTCCAGCCAACCAAACACGGCCAAATCTGCCGGATCAATCATAGGCAACGCCCGTCCCCACCAGGAGATGCAGCGTCGCGTTCGAGGTACAGCGGTTCATTATCGTTTCTGCAGGCGTTGTCTAGATATGTTGATTTCCATTTTCTTTCTTCGTCACGCGAGGTCCATAGTCGTATAAATTTGAGAAGTTCTATGGTACGCAGAACATAATCGACAAATTGGACGCCCTTGTCGAGGGCTGGCTGCAGGGATAGGGACTGTTGCTCTAGTTGAGTTGGTGAGAGGGAAGGAGAGAGGGGACGCCCATGCCTTGTGAACGTTGATCAGCTGTTGATCTACATTTTTGAGTGAGTCGTTGGAAGAGGAACGCTCGCAAAGGGTGACCCAGGACCGACGCTCGACGAGAAGGTGTTGAAGGGCATCTACCTGTGGGACGTTTGGATGATGTTTACATGAGAAGAAGAAGGGACGCACCCATGCTTCTTGCGTGTCGGAAAATCCTGCAAAGAGGCGTCGAAAGGCGGCATCTTCTAGGTCGGAGGACTTGTTGGGGGGTGGGGAGAGGAGGAGGTCTCGAAAGTCGGCGGCACTGAGAACAGGGACGTTGAAAGGTGTAACAGGAACGATGGCTTTGAATCTAGAGAGGACGGGATCGACTGGTGGCTGGGTTTGTTGTGAGTGGGCGAGTCAAAGGGTTGTAGTGAATGGGTACCTCGTCGTCGTCAGCAGCTGCTTGCTCCTGCTTGCGATTAGATTCAATTATTGAGGAAATTTCTGCCAGAGTCTGGTAGTCCTCGGCGCGCTGTTTTTTCGTCCCTGGGCTGGCAGAGGGTGACAAGGGGGTTATTTTTTTGGTCTTTGCGAGGAGGGTTTTGAGGAGGGCCGAGTAGGCGGGCGACGAGGAGGGGGCGTCGTCCGACATGAGTGATTAAGTAATGAATCCAAATGGGGTTTTATAGTCCAAATTTTGGAACGAAACGGACCGGGCCGAATGTGACAAAATAGTGGCACCCAGCTGGTTCGAACCTACACACTCTTGATGAAAAGCTGGAACAAGACGTCAAGACCACTCTGCCAGGCTGCCTTTTTAAATTTTTGAAACGGAGGGGTGTTACTCAAGGTGGGCTGCCAGGTAGGTACGTTCTGGTTACAGGTGGTCTTTGAGAAAGTACCCAGTACCGTGCAACGGTGGAATCAACATGATGACATGATGAGAACAAGCGGTACGCTGTATACCTCAGCGTCACACTACGATTCGGGAGTAATACTGTGTGGTACAAAAGGTAAGGGTGCAAATATGTGCACGTCACAGGCCCGAGTAGGGCTGACTCTTTCACTTTGAGAAAGTACCCAGTACTTTGCAACGGTGGAATTGACGGAATTGAGTGGTGACGAGAAGAGAAACTCTCCTGAAATCTCAACTTAAGAAAAAGGTCTTGGGTTCGACCCCCACGATGGCCATTTGTCTTTTTTTTTCGTTTTCTATGCGTACCTTGTAATCAATTTCCTCTCATTCGTACATACAGTAGCCTCAAGTTCAGTATATTTTTTTCACACGAAACAAACTTGGGAGATGCGAATAGGTTGCTTTCACCGCGCTACCGGATGCATGTCAGGCTAATAATGTGATTTTCAATCAAATTTATCGCCAAGTAGGTTGCCAAAAAGAATCAGCCACTAAATCAATATCTTGCTGTAATATACACAGGTACAGGCACGGTGCCTGTGCGCTAGGCGCAGTCCCGCCTCAACCCGACACCCAAGCAGGCATCGCTTAGGACCCATCAAAGAATCCATCAAAAACTTTTGCAAAGGTTCGCCGACTCGTCGGATCGATAAATAGCGGCACGCCGACAACTTGTGATTCTCTTTTCTTCGCGAGCACAGGTATGTACCTCAGCCAGAGGACCGCTTGAATAATAATATGGACCTCAGATAGCAACTTGAATTGTACTTTTCAATGCACCCACTATTATTTAGGACCTGCATACGGCGTTGTTGCTGCCGGGTACCTTGCTTGGCTTGCTGATCGGGAAACAGTGGAGCACAAACTATTTAAATGCGACCTTTGCCACATTAGTTTAAATGATATTCGAATTATCATTGAGTCATTGACCCTCCATTGCTCTGCCATCGCCTAGAATAAGGAGGTAAGTCTGCCGAAGGAGGTGCCGCAATATCGGCTCGGCATCGGCACGCATCTGAACTCGGCATGCCTTAGAAGTATATGATTTTTTAGAATCCTTTTCAGAAGTAAAATATCCTAAATGCGGAGCGCTGTGGAGCGCCTACCCAATTCTGTCTCATGCTGAACCGGGTTTGTTGAATGGGTTGTGTTCAATAGCTTAAAGGGGGTTGTTGAATAGACTTGTTTGACATTTTCCATTAGTATTGTTTCCCTTCTTCAAGAATCATGACTGCTTGATCGAGAGTCGACGTTGGCTTGAAAAGGCGGGACATTTTGATCGCTGAAATGCGATATACGGCCGTTCAACGTTCAGCGTTCAACGATGACGAGCGGGCGGATACTACGTTCCATTCAATCAATCACCCTATTCCGGTGGTTCCATATTGCTCCCATACACCCCTGACCAATACTTTTGATCAATTTGCATGCATTGGATGGTAGCCCCTAATCCCAAAAAGGATTGGCGGCTGTGTCGTATCGACTACATACGATCATAGGACCAAATGCAGATGTCGGCTATATAGAGTCGCGTTGCTTCGCGTGGTTTGGGTTCTGCCAGGTCCTGCCTCTTGCTTTGCCCAGTATGTTGTCGCTCCTCGCCCTCCTCGCCGTCGCTCTTGGCGCAGGCGCTACCAAGATTACCAATGACAGCAACGTAGCGTCGGGCCATACATTCGATTATGTGAGTCCCCTAATCATTGGGTCGAGGCACCTCTAGACCGTCATATGTAGGTGGTCGCAGGAGCTGGGTTCGTATCTTTTCTTTGCGGGGTAGCAAACCTATTCATCCCGTTATAGTTTGTCCGGGATCGTCGTCGGCACGAAGGTATATAATATGAACGAAAAGGGCAGCCGACCGAAACTGAACCAAAATGAACAGCTGAGTGCCAAGGGATACAGTGTTCTCCTCATCGAGGCAGGCAAAGACCTGAGCGGCAACCCCGCGATATACAACGCTGAGCTTCGGGGCAGTGAGTTTTTCTTTCTCACCTTCCGTAGCAGGCGGACTCACGGGATAATCAGCGTTGAACAACGACCCTGCTACTGACTGCAACTGGCATTATGTGGGCAGCTACCAGAATGGGACGGCACTCCCCATTCTAATCGACAGCGGAAAGTGTATCGGTGGAGGCACTTCAATTGTGAGGCATCTTGTCGCATTTGTGAAAACATCGAGAGCTGACAATTGGCTGTGCTATGTTTAGAATGGCATGGTGTGGTATAGGTAAGCTTTCCTTTTTCGCCACACTCTGAATATTTACAAATACGCGTTAGACCAACCGCAACGGAACTGGATGCCATCGAAGGCCTCGGTAATCCCGGCTGGAACTCCACGACCATGTTTCCTGTTTGTCTTATTGTGGTATTTGTGGTTTCGTGTCTCTGACTTCAACCCACAATAGTATATGAAGGCAATTGAGCACAATATACCGCCTTCTGCAGCCCAGAGAGCTGAGGGCGCTAACCTCGTTCCATCGGTTCATGGATTCCACGGATCCGTCAACGTGTCTTTCCCTGTTCCTATGCGAATTCCGGCAGCGCAAGTCATCTACAAGGCCGCAATTGCCCTCGTTTTCGGCATTCCCGACAGCCCTGATCTCAGTGCCCGTAATGGCAGTGTTTCTGCGTCCACGTATGTTTCGTCTTCTCAAATGACTTGTTCTTCCGCTGAACTTTTATTTAATAGCTCCTGGACAATCTGGTGGGATCCCGTCGCGCAAATCACTCGCCGAGCTTCGGCTGCATACTCGCTTTTATATCCGAAGCCCAAGCAACAGAAGACCCTCACTGTATTGACTGAGCACAAAGTCGCCAAGGTTATATTCGATAAGAACATGAAAGCGACAGGATTACAATTTGGCCCAACCACCGGAGGTACCTTATATACCTGTGAGCGCCAAATACGAAGTCCTCCTTGCCGCTGGCAGTCTTGCAGTAAGCGCTTTTTAGACGTCGATGCTTCTTTTTACTGATCGCCAACCACCAGACACCTCCTGTAAGACTCGCCCTCTCAACTCTTTTCTTTAGTCTCTAAAGTCTGACACTCCAGATTCTGGAACGTTCCGGCGTGGGCAGCAAAACGTCCGTTGACCCGTTTCAGACGTTTTTTCGAAGTTCTCATCTCCTCCAGGGTCTTGCGATCGTTTGGGATTAAACAACTCGTGGATTTGCCAGGTTTTCAACACGTCTTTTATTCGTGGGTTATCACTGACCGATATCAGGTGTTGGTTTGAATCTTCAGGTATGTAGCTCGCCTTGAAAGTGACTGGTCTGCCTGATTAAACTCATTTGAAAACCTAGGATCAACCAGGGACTGGTCTCTCAGCGCTCGTGGATACAGCTAATGCTTCGAACACTTTATTAATTGATAATGTGAGTACACTTTTTCTTCCTATAACGCTATGCCATGCTCATTATCTTTGTTAGCGCAATATCTTCGCACCTGGTTCGTCAACTCAGCAACTCTTGACATCGGCTGACTCTCCTTCATAGTGATCACGCTACTTAATATTGACCAACTCTTTGGAACTCGTTCGCCTTCCCCTCAACTCGGTCTTCGAATATGCTGACCATCGTGAACAGAGTCGGCCGCACTTTCTGCGAAGCTTCAACAGGATATAAAATCCCGTGCAAAGGCGGCAGTTGCAAACGGAGCGGAAGTCAATGTCGACGGTGCAACTCAACTGTACACTACTGTGACGGACTTGATTACGAAGAAGAAGATGCCCATCATAGAACTCATCTCAGAGTCATACCCGGCAGTTATGACTTCAGCCTTCGTGCGCGTCCCTATCATCGTAGCATCGCCCATCTAACGAATTACCAGTGGCCTTTGACACCACTTTCGCGTGGCCACGTTCACATCAATTCTTCAGACGTGCGCGGATTTTTCTTTCGGTATACCTACATCTGTACTGAAATGCCGGAAGCCATTCGCTGCTCCCAGAATCACCCCTCGTTTCTTATCATGACGAATTCGACGTCAAGACTGCGGTTACAATAGCCAAAAGAGCCCGCACTTTATACGAGACGGACCCCTTCAAGCCGATTATAGCCGAAGTTGTCGGTCGACGCCGTGGCAGCCAACGCGTCATATGCCGAATGGGCTGCCTGGTACGAAAGTACTTCATACGTGAGTCCCACCTTTTCAGTATCTCTTTGCATGCCAACCGAATTCCAGGGTGCTTCTCACTGGGTACGCCAAGACTGCGCTAGGTGTCCACTACTAACCTCGGTCTGGCCAACAGATCGGATCCTCCGCTATGCGTCCCCGAGCGCAGGGTGGTGTTGTTTCCCCCGAACTAGAGTACGTTCATCCTGCAGATTAAACATCATACCCCGCGACTGAAATACACTGTTTAGGGTATATGGTACCACCGGTTTGCGCGTCGTCGATGCTTCCATCATCCCATTCCAAGTCACCAGCCACAGCATGTCAACCGTTTATGCCTGTCAGCCAGAAGGCCGCAGATTTAGTCCTGGCTGCTCGCTAAACGATGAGGATTCGAATATAATCATATATCTATCTATACCTGTTTTTACTACATGCTTTCAGGGATTGGTCTCGGATCCCCTGTCCATGTTACTAATTCCTAGTCCTGCTTCACGCTGCACTGGGTTACGTCCATTCATCGAATACAGCACAAGCAGGCTGATGGAGGCACGGCTTTGAAGAACGCAGGCCGCGTTATCACATTCATCCTCGCATCCTAGCTAGTTTCTACAACCGTGTGTTTTTGTACGTTTATAAGCTCTGCAACATAGTAGCACTCACTGTACGATGACTTTCCACCGGATGTTGTTAGGCATTTCTCGCAACAGAAGATGATAGTCTAATATATAATTCATGAGCCGCTTCTTTGGCGGAAAATGGCCAACGCAGGGAACTTGATGATCAGGCCGATGAGGCGGCAGCAACGGCGGCGAGACGTGGGGGAGTTGACGGCGCGTCCAGGATCGGTCCTCGATGTTATCCGGCGGAGGAGTACCGGGATGATATTGAGAACGCTGCGCGAAAACATGGAGCTTACTGTGGACGTTAAGCGTGGAGATCGAAGCCGGGGCCTGTGTCAATAATGACTCGGAAGAGGGGTAGAAAAAGTAGATCTTGCGGTCATGTCTGGATCGACAAAGGTACTCCGAGTCCTTGAGGAAAACTACCGAGCTAAAAAGAGGGTAGGGTACGATTTCCGCTATCAACGGGCGCCGCTCGAAGAAAATGAAAAGGAAAGGTCCCAAGGAGCGAGCACGGGCGAAGATGATAAAGGGGCTGAGTATGTGCCGCTTACTATCTGCCTCGTCGAACCTACTGCCATTCTGACGACTTCCTAGTCGAAAGCAGCTACAGGGTCATACTCGCGGTCCACCTACGTACGAGTAAAGAACCACCTCCGCCACCCGCAGTACTGCGCGACCAGGCACGCTGGGCCCTCGAGGCTTGTGAGCTGAATCCAAGCTTCATTTCTTTTCTATCCTATCCTAATCGCGGTATTCAGGCCACACGTACTCACGTCCTCTTACTCGCCGCGAAATTTTGGAACAGAAGACAGATGAGGAGCTGTATGAACAATATTCTTGACGAGATGATTTGTACTTCAGCAGACTTCGGGTATATGCATGACCCAGATGTTTTTCTTCCGTGTCCCATCATCACCCGGGTTCGTCTACCACGCGTGCAAGCCGTATTCGAGAAGTCATAATCCAGATATAAGTCGATAACCAGTCGGTTTGATTCAGGAGTTCAATCGTAAATTATCAGACAGCCCAGCCTTCGTGGTACGCCAAGAGGTTTATGGGGTTTGCTTTGTGGTGCGAGTCGGCGTAGCAGTCTCACCGCGGCAATTTTGATTCGATTAATAATTTGGGTGAACTTGAAGCCAAGCGTTGATTCTGCCAACACACAGGTCAGTTTGAATGACGGAATGTTGGGAGAAACGAAGCGAATACCGTGCTCATGATAACGGCTTTGTCCGTGGCTGGTATGATATCTACTCGTTGACTGAGTCGGGATCCTGATAAAATCAGCGAAAAATGCGTGAGGTATAGTCAAGACACGAACCTAAACCTTCGGTATGAATCTGACGCTGGCATGATGAGGTATGGATGAGAGAGCCTAGCTACTGTAGAGGTCCCACACACTCGAAGGCCTTTAAATCATCGCAGAATACAAGAGCGTTATTGTTCAAACAAAGTATCAGTCGGCAGTAACTGTTGTGGGTCCACCATGCAAGGAAGCAACATCAGAACAAAAGGCCAGAATAGGAGAACAAGGCTGAATTACGCCAACCTCGCTTCCTTGTAGTTCAAAGTCGAGCGGCAAAAAGGACATATCACCGTGGGTTTGTTAGAGATCTCGGCAGCATCGAGGTGGTGTACGCATGGCTGGTGTCCGAGGTCCACTGCGTTACCTTGCGACCTCGCAACAGGCTCAATTCGTCTTCCTTGATGACGTTAAACAAGGGCTCTGTGGTGGTGCGCCCACCTAGTGCTGCACGTATCCAAAGCCAATCCGATATAAGCAAGTTACAATATTCGATACCGCTCCAAGCTCGAGATCTATCGGTCTGGAGAATCTGTATGTAATTTTGACAACTAGAGGTAATGCGTCAACCTAAGCAACCGTTTATCAAAGCTCAAGAGGCTTACGAGGACTGAAATTAAATTAGGCAGTAACTTAATCATCCTTCTTGCTACCACCAACTCGTTTCTCCGCCTCGGTGATGGCCGCGTTATCTGTCTGGGGACTACCAGCAGCTAATTCGATCTCACAGTTAGGATAGCCACGTCAAACTAGGATAATAACTCACCGCCGAACATCCCCCCAGCACCTTTCCAAGGCCTCTTCAAGTCGCCCTCTGCCTTCTGCCCCAACACATGAACCTTGATGGGAACAGCCTCGTACAATCCTTTCAAGCCCATGATTCCCTGGACGAACAGCGGTTGGGTGTACCCCATGTAGCCGTGCAGGAAAGCCATCATCGCGATACCCATGTAGGCGGAGCGGAGCTGGCGTTCAGCATCAACAAGGACATGGTGAACGACGCAAATGGAGACGGACGAGTTTGGATGTTTCCGAGAGGTCGTAATCTCGTACAGTGGTTGTGACGAGTTGACCTGGTTCTTGTGTCTAATGTGCGTGTTTATTTGCGATAGGAACCACAAGCTGCGGACAAAGCATACCATGGGATTGGCCGCATCCACTGCATTACAAAAATGCATTAGCTTACCAGCGGAGGAAGCTGGATTATAGTTGACTCACCGTATTTCAGCACAGTCTGGTCATTCTTGGACTTGATCTGAAGACGGTCAATAAGGTACAAAAAATGCGAGTAGGCGCGTCTTACAGCCATGGAAATGTAGTAGTAGATGCCCAGGACAAGCACTTGCACAGTGACGTATCCAACCCGGACGTAGAGGAGAACGTTGGGGTCATCGAAAGGAATTTTTCGAGCCACTGGACACTGTTAGATACGGGTGAATGGAGCCGATGGATTCGTGCAGACCTTGCATAACCCCAAGGGATATCACCAGGTTTTGTACGGCGGGATTCATGGTGAATAGAACTCAAAGGAGGGACAACGGCGAAAGGTGCAAGATTTCGAGGGCGACGTGGACGACCAAATTAGGAAATACCATCAACTGAGATAAAAAAAGAATTATTCCTCCCCAATGCATTGCAAAAAAGTACACGTATGTAGATCAATAAAATAAAAGGGCATACTTAGTCTACAGAGAAAGGACAACATAGGATCAGTTCCACAGCAGTCATGTCCATTTTTCGTTTATGTTCAGTCTTCATCCTCAAAGCGAAGTACCTGCGCGTCCTCGTCGACGGGCAGATTTCTATACCCCCTGCGATTAGGGAAGCGGGTTCGGAAGCGGGATGTCGCCCACTCCCAGGCGATTCCAGTAATTCCGATAAGGAACCACGGGACAGACGCAATGGTGTCGATGGCTCCACTTGCGCGACCGCCAAAGGCAGGGGTGCCGTCTCCGGGCAGGCGGATAGTGCTATGTGAAGGATTAATGGAAATTTCAGGAGATTAAAAAAAGATACGCACCCCCGAGCAAGACCACTGTTGTTATAATACCAGTACGCCACGAGGGCAACGAAGATGATCGGGAAGAGGATGACCATGAACCAGAAGAAACCACTGTGTCCCGCAAAGCCTGGGCATTGGTGTCGTTCGCCCCGGTCTGGTCGCTCGCCGCCCTCACAAGTCGAAAATGATATTTTCCGGTATGCCGTTCGCTCGTACCAGTAATCGTCATCACTCCGGCACGAGTCATCATTGGCCAACGGGGTCGTGCCGGCGGCAAGAACACACTCATCATCATCGTTCTTGTAGTAGTTGAATTCACTGTTATCCGTAAGCAAGCTATTCCCGAGGACTGGAGTGTGAAGGAACACACCATTCGAAATCCGATTTGGTGCATAGGCAGTTCTTTTCGATACGTTCCTGTGCCTTGGGCTGGTTTCCAACGACGCAGTTCGTTTCGCGCACACGGCGGTGATAGAGAGTCTAGTGAGCTGTTAATAGGTTGCAGTGGGTCGTTCAGTAGATATAGCCGGACCTGTCTTCCAAATAGACACTGTTCTTGACGCTCCTCGCTCGGACTCCACAGCTCAAAGTCGTCGTTTCCTGGATTTTCAACGTTGAGGACGCCTGCAGGGAGCGAGGGTCAGCAGACGGTAAACAAGACTATGGGAAACCGTCTTACACTGCTGAGAAGTCAGAGACGAAAAGTCTACATGGACGGCAATAGACCCGGGGTTATGGGGAAGGCTGCCTATCAGAATGAACCGCCGGCTGGTGTCGGATGGAACCGTCACAATCGACTGAACGCGCATCTTCTCGTCCGTAAACTGGTACTCCTGCCAGTTCAACCCTTCATCGGTGCTGAACAAGACGTGGTCCGTGGGTTCCTCGTCGTTGGCCATGACCAAGATCGACCCCGAGTCGCCAAACTCCCACAAATGGGCGTCCTTGTGAACTTCCTCCCAAGTGAATCCAGCGTCACGACTCAGGAAGGTGTCACTTTGCTCGTAAGGCGCGAGAGATTCGCCCACGTTACCGACGGCCATGATCAGTCCCACAATAGAAGGACTGCTGTACGTCGCCCGGGGGTCTGACCTTTCGGTGTAGCCATGGAGATTGAGGGTACAGCTGGTGCTCTGGCACTCATATTTATTGCCCTGCGCATCAACCTTTGGGGGCGTCAGCGGCTTCCACGTACCACCTGTGCGGACATTTCAGCATTAATGTACGTTCCGATGCACACGAGTACAGACCATCGTTGTGGGTGATCCTCGTCTGCAGCTCCTTGTGACCCGTGAGAACAGCTTCATCGGGATTTACCACGACGTTGATCAAAGCAATTCCGTCGAGCCCGATCATCTTTTCAAAATCAACAAAGCCGCGTTCATCCCTGTTCACATTCTCGATTGATAGCCCAAAGTACGTTCCGTTCGAGTTGGACTTGAGAATATTGCCCCAATAGGGATGCGGCGGCTCGGACATGGTCATGTGAAGGAAGAGGGAGCCAGTCGACGACTCAAGAACAGTGTAGGCCTTGTGGAGATACATAAGGAGGGGAAACAAACGTCAAAGATGGTACTCACATGTGTTTCGGGGTGCATACTCGGCGGGAACATGCCCGTGGCAAATCTAACACCATCCATAGAAACTTGAAGATCTAATGACCGCTTTTCCGGTAAAAGCTTGGATGACATATCATTAGCAGGCAAAATAAGCAGGAGACACCTCCGCCTCACCTGTGCAACAATCAAGAATTCCGAAAACTTGGCGAACCCAACAACTTCGTCAAAAAGTTTCTTTTTCTTGGTGAAGTAACTGGAGCCTTCTACAAGGGACAAGGGATTGTTCCCCATGAAGAATCTCTGAGACCCTGTCTTGTCGCGATACGACTCACACAGGATCTCTGTGGGATCGGCATCCAGCTTAGCGTCCTTCGCCCAAGCGCAATTAACGACGTAGTTCTCCACAAAATGCCAATAGCGACCATTGTCCCGCGAGTACTGCGCTTCGGCGTGGCAATTCGGCGCGAGCGGCCCATCGCAATCTCTGTTTCCCGTCCAAATGAGCTTGTCCGAGTCGGGGTGGAATCGGAGGACCTGAGCGCGGAATGTATTCGGGGGAGTAGGCGCAGGGAAAGGATTCCATGTGCGCCCACTGTCGGTCGTGGTGTAGAATGTGTTGGTGTTCGTAATGAGGTATGCACGCCCGGAGCTGTATTTATGATGATAAAAGGCCACGAAGCGCTCTTCTGGGAATTTTTGGATCCAAGTGTACCCCTCGTTGCTCGATTGCCAAATGCTGTGGTCCTCTAGCCGGACAATGATGGTCTAAGAATGAATTCAGCCGACTGTGGATTTGACCAGCCATTCACATACCGTCGACTCTTTGAAGTACGCATGCTGAACAACTTTACTCGGGAATGGGAACTACAACAACGATGAAGACAGTCCCAAACAAAGCACAAGGACGTACCGTTTGGTGAATAATGGCCCCTGCTTCAGGTTGAGCTGAACAGTGAAGTGAGCATCACATAACAGAAGCAAGTGCAGTTCAGACATACCCTGTGAACAAGGCTTGGATATTTTCTGATCCTTGGTTCCGCCGGTGCACGTATTTCCTGGAATCTTACGATATCCAGGGGAGCCCATGTATGTCTGATCTGGAGCCTTGCATACGTCGGCAGCAATTGGTTCTGGTCCAACCGGTACACATTGATCGCCATCGCGGACATAGTTGTAGTCACTACAATCCCAGTTGGTTTAGGCAGCGGTCAACGCCGAGAAACTGAGACTCACCACTCATAATCGGCATCTGTGCAGGTACACGAATCCTCATGGACCACTGGGTCGGTGAACTTTTCCCCAACGTAACAATCTGCTTCCGGTTTACGTCGTTTGTACCATTGCTAAACCACATCTCGTTAAACTTTGACGGAAGAGCCATCGCGGTGCACGGACCTTGTGCCCCATAAGACATTCCGTTTTTTGTGTTCTTACATACCAGTTTTCGAAATCGCTATCGGTACACTTTCTTTTCCTTGTATTCGCGAAATCGAGGTAAACAACAACAAATCGACCGATGTCGTTGGTTTGGTCCTTGCGCCCGACCTGACCAAGAAGGATGAATTTCTGTGAAGTGGAATCGGGCAAAGTGAGGAGTGCGCGGGCCCGCAACTTGACCCCGAAGTCGTAAGATTTCCTGTTTCGAAAATATTCAGAGTGAGGAGGTGTAGATGTTGTGAATGCGCACCAAGTGTTGCCCAGGTCCAAAGAGTACCGCACATCACTAACACCGTCCTCATCATTAACGACGACTAAAATGCTGCCCGAGTCCCCGAACTCATACTTGTGAGCATCCATCCGGATCATGCTCCAGGTGACTCCACCGTCTGTGCTCAAGAAGGTGTCGCTTTCCTCATAGGGAAGTAGCGAGTTGCCTATCGAACCTACGGCCATGACGAACCCGGGAGCAGGAGACGAAAATATACGACCGAAATTGTGGGGAGTAGTGACGGAATGAAGATGCAGGGAGCACACGTCCACATCGTCAGGGTTGCATGACACCCGTTGGCCGGAGCTGTCCTTGGACGGAGCACGCAGGGGCGCCCATGAGCTTCCATCGTCGAATGTGATCACCGACTTCAGCTGCTTGGGCTGCCCTCTGCCCTCAACGTCCTCCGCGTTCATGACGACATTGGCTATACCAATACCCTCGATACCGTAGATTCGCTCATAGTCAACAAAGCCCATCTCATTCCGATTGGTGTCCTTGAGACTTTGAACGAAGAACGTTCCGTTGGAGTTGCTGACGAACAGCGTGCCAATGGTGCCTTGGTCTTGCAGTACAACATCCACGGCAAGGGAGTGTGTTGTGGATTCGACGAGCGTGTAGGCATTCTCGCGGAGTTTGGCGGACGAGGCATGAGGGAATTGAGCCTTGGCCCAGGTCTTGGTGTCCACAGTCACATAAAGCAACATATCGCCTTGGCTTCCAGGCGAAAGATCCTTGAGCGCAACAACGGCGAATTTGGATACGATCGCAAAAGCAATGACGCCTTTAGCATTTTTGCCAATGCCAAGTTCCTCGACTTTGGTGTCTTGCTGGAAAAAGTCTGTACTCGAGAAGAGACGGGAGGAAGAGAGCGAGTGACCACCGTTGGTAGTCTTGGTATCGAAAGCAACGCAATAGATAAGGTCGGGATGCGCGTCGTGTTTGAAATCGACGCTGCTATGCGCGAACTGACACCGGGATGTTTCCGTAAGAATCTTACGTGGTGGGGAGCTGAACGCATCATTTGTCAAGTATGTCTGCACGGCGGGGACTGAGTATGCGTTGAAAAGCGATAGCTCGGTGGGGTGCTCACCTCGTCATGGCAGATAGAACCCCAACCAATTCGATCACAAACGGTCCCCTGGTAGAGGATATATCCAAATTTTTTCGGGTCCGAATGGAAGGAGAGTGGCCTGGATACGAGTGCGGCCGACACGGGTACTTCGAAGGACCTCCATGTCTTCCCCCGGTCGTCTGTCCGGTAATGGGTTGTTGTACGCGTCAGAACAAATGCCTGGGTGGCGTTAGAGATAATCCAATGAATAGAGGAGCACGAAGCGTACGTAGGAATTGTCGAAGGGGTGCTCAATGACCATGATTGCGGCGCCTTTCGGGATATCCTCTGCACGGTTCCACGTCTTACCCTCGTCGGATGACACGTATACATCCCCGTCGATTGAATCGTGGTAGACGGCAGACTACGCCCAAAAAGTTCAGCACACGCGTTTGGAGGAATGACAGAACCCACTGTAGTGTCCTCGAAGAAAAATATCCTCGCGGGTAAGTTCTTGAAGCTGGTGATTGCATGCTCTGGGTTCTGAGCCAGAAGAAGAGATGGGAGACTCAAAAACAAGAGAAATATAGCACACAAATGTCGGAGCATTGTGTACGCAGCGTACACGTATGCAGCTCGAGGCTGCGGCGAGCGGGAGAATTGAACGCAGATAGCACTGCCACAGAACTTCGGCTTCCTCTTCCCAATTAGGACCTCTTCACTTCTGCTTCGCAGAGGTCTGCTGAGTCGTTCGGAAGCGGAGAGATGTAGACTTGTCTTGCCAATGTCTTGCACTATATATTCTCCACTTTGGCGCTCGCCAGTACCATGGAGACCAACAGTACGACTATCGATGCTGGATTCGAGAACGACGTGCAACGAAGAGTCGGGTGTCGCTCTCAGCGTAACACGATGCCGTATGTTGGAGAATTCACTCCTACGTTTATTTATCCAAGGCCACTTTCTCCAAAGAGTCTAAGAGGCGCACATCTGCACATGCGCACTCGCGCACCAGGGCGGGGCTGGGAACATGTTATTGAATGTTCCCCGTATCGAGCAGCTGCATATGAAATACACCATGAGCGTTACACCGTTATTCGCCTTCTCGCAGCACACGTCTCAGCTTCTCTAGTTCAGGACAGGTCCATTATGGAGCGATGATTTAGGCATGCCTCGCCACAAGTCCGCGACACGACCCCCGACGAGCGGATTAGTGCTCAACGCGGCCCGCCCGACGGATAGCCAGAAAAGTATGGAAGATCTCGAGCGAGCACCTGCGCAATGTCAGTCGACCAACTGATTGCTGAGGGAACAACTTACGACTCCTTTCATGATACTTCTTCGGCACGACTTGGTGGCCACCCAATACACCTCCCCAGACCATATCTCGTTGCTGGCTGGGGAGCCGACGGGTCAGCTCCAGGGTCCGCTAGTCCAACTGCGGTGCCCATGATCTGCCGCGCTTCGCGTCGTCCCCAACCACGAGCCTGAGCGCCTCCTTGATGCTGTTACACAGGGCAACTAAGGGGCTCGGCACCAGCAGCGAACTTGACGGCCTATGCACAAGGCTAGGAGATCGCGCCGAAGCGAATGGCCACGTACCATGGCTGACCCGCCTTTAGTGGAGAATTGCAGGTAGCAGTCCTTGACGGCCAACGGCTCGTCCGGCCTTCAGGCCTTCTCCGCTTATAAGACCTCTTTGGGTCCAAAGCGCTGCCCGACCGTTTTGTCGCTTGCTTTGATTCGTCCTCTCCGTCGTCCTCTCCAGCTGCCGCTGTCACTCGCTGCCTCGTCGCCGCTTCCGTCCTCACTACCCTGGTCCCTCGTCCTCGTCCATCTCCCACACGCGGATCGCATACTAGAAGACCTTGAACCCGCAGCGTAAGAAGAGATGCCAGTCTCTCACCCCACCGAACGAGCACTGTCAGTAACGGCGTGTGTCCCGGAAAACACGGTGTCTAGGGGCATTCGACCAAATCGCGGTTGCGGTTGCTTAGCTTTCCGTTTCTTACGAAGCGGTGGTAGCTCATTAGCCTGCATGAAAGAAGCCCGCTGGAGATCGAGCTGCACCATGACTTCGGTCAGGAACTTAACGGTCCGGATGCGTTCCTAGCAAATATGGCGGACCGCCCTCGAAGTGCTTGCCTTGTAGATGGTTCGATCCTGTGACGAAGTGCCCGAGGTTTGCCACCAAGACCACGTCTTGCTTGAGCTCGACGGAACCCCCAATCAGGCGTAGCTGCTCATCTCCTTCCGTTCGAATATGCAAATGGTCTTGTCACCATTGGCGGCAAACAGGGTGTTCGCTCGGGCCCCGATCAGTGAGCTGACGAGGTTGAGGATCATGCGGAAGAGGTCGGAGATCCAGTTCTCATTGAAATATTCGTCTGCGGCGATAATGTCAAAGATGGTCATGGTGTCTTAATGTTGCTTGGTGAAGGATCGATATCAGGGTTGCCGACCGCGTCGACCCAGGTATTGGACCGAGCCAGAAGTTCTAATTGCAAATTTGTATCCATGAAACTGCAGAAAACTAAAGAGTGTCCTTGATAAAGAGTGTCCTTGAGTGGATGTTAGCGCTCGTCGCACGGATCATGATATGGGGGAGGCGAAACGTTGCTAGGTCGCTGTACTTTCGGGCAGCGGCGGAGCGACGCGGTCTAGGCGGAGAGTTTTGAGGCCAGCCAGGACGCTCTGCACATAAGTACTACTGTACTGGGAAGACGCAGCAACCCAAAGTGTCGAATATTTACAGTTTCTCCTCGACCCAGCCTAATTCTCAGATCGCGCCCGGCCTGCGGGCTCTACGAACACAGCCAGTCCTGGATGTCCTAGGTGTCCTGCTCGTGCTTGTTGCCGCTGGTGCCACTCTGTCTCCACCGTGACTGCGCCTTGTGGCCATGAGATTCGGTCACACAGAAGAGCGCGATATGTACTTGAAGGGTGTCTTCTTGCTTCTTCTGGCAAGCTGCTGTGTACTTCGGATGCTGAGCGTGGTGAACTCGACTCCGAACAAATCAGATTTGTTTGGCGTTGCTTTTTCCGCACTTGACCGTGTTAACAACCTCAACGCCTGCGTTATCGGACGCGTTGACGCGTTGACGCTTTGAACTGTCCGCAGCGTGTGGAATCGTGGTTCCGGGACTGTGTCTCCCTCGCTCACAATTCAGAACAATGCCATGGGATTTACGCTTTGGCAATGGGGGTAGTCCTAGCAACTGAGGAACAAGAGCTTTCCGCTGTTCCCTTGTTTCTGCAACTTGATGCGTCGACTAGTGTGGCAACTTCCTCGTATCAAGAGCAACCCGTTGAACGCTGCTATCACCGTCGCCGCTCCGCCATTGTTTTATCTGGCGCAGATGCGGCCACCGAGGAACAATAACGTCACTACGCGACTTTCATCTAATCTAGAACACCGGACGGTACGGGCCAGCCTGCCAAAGCGTCCGCTTCTTAGGCCAGCGATCGCGACGTGTTTCCCTCATCGGCTTTCCCCGTGGCCAAGGTCTGCAAATGTATAAAAGAACCGGGTGGCGTTGTGCTCTTTACTTGTGCACCCCAATTTGACCCCTCGCAACCTCGTCCCCACCTTAACCACTACCCTCCAAATATCTTCCCTCATCGCGCTACCTATGAGTTTCAACTCCGAGACCGTGATTGACCTCCTCGACAAGTTGGATCTCGACATTCAAGGTTTCGAGGACACGCCTCAAAGCAGCCTCCTCTTCTCTCTGGACTGTAAGAGAACATTCTCTCTTCGTGCATCCTCAGCTGATTTTCATTCAGCATACGATTATTCCGAAGCGTCTACGTCTACGCTCGATGTGGCGGCAGCCGACGAGGAGCTCCCAACGTTTGAGCTCCTCGAGGAAATCGAATTAGGCCCGCGCAAGTGGGTCGCAGCTAGTCCTCCTGTTTGGGACGATGCTCCTCGGTCCACCGCCGCATGCGCCACCGCCAAAGATGCGCTGTGTCGGGATTTCCGCAGCATCACCGTAGACGTTCCTCCCCGTACACCATCGCGCTCTGCATTACAGCCCTTCACAAAGGAGAACTTGTCGTCTCCCACGGAACGCGCGTTCGCTCGTCTTCGTGAGCGAGGTTCCAGTTGTAAGTTACATTTCCTAAATCGTACACAACACCAATTGATGTCGCCTACAGTCGCGCTCCGAGCTCTCAATTCAGCTCTGGCTTCTCCGGAAATCCACAACCGTGTCTTAATTTGATGCGCTGCGCAGACCCTGACGCAGACCCGACCCTGCATACCCAGACCCAGACCTTTAGAATATGTACAACTACATGGCTGCCTTATTATCTTCTTCCTAATTACATACGACGCCAAGTTTCACAGTTACACGTGGATTGTTCAGTAGATACAGACATGGAATAATTAGATAGCAAAGAACGAGTAGAATGAATGTATGTACTTATATCAATCAATGACCCCAAGATGATCCTCCTTAATGGTGCCAATGGCAAACTACAGCAAAATTAGTCGAGCATTAGACAGGGCTGGGAAAACATACAATCTCCGTGGCGTCGACCCGAGTGCCCACGATTTTTAGACGCACATGCGTAGACTTTTCTATGATCTAGGGTGCGTTTCAGGCCCATTGCGCCAAATCTCCCTTCAAGTCGGAAGTCGTACCTGATCTACCGAAGCAAACGAGGGAGGATTCGAGTTGGAGTCGAACCGCAGATCGGGATGTATGAGCTGCAACGCGCGGTCAAAGAAGCACACGAGGCGGAAAAGAAAGCTGCAGACTTGATGAGAGACGAATACCGATAGCGGTCCGACGTCCGCGAAGAAACCCATCTACCGTCCTAACGTCAGGATCAGTGCATTGAGAAGCTGGACGTGTACGGGCAGACCTTGTTCACGTTATTTACCACCCCGTCCACGACTTCACCCTTGAACTGGCTTGAACACGATGGCCCGGTACCGGGTGATGAACTCCGCCTGGCCGCTCCCACTTAGGACCATACCCTTCCCAATGTCAAGAATTGACACGACTGCGATGATGTAGCCAAATTGCCCGGAACAGGTGCCTTCGACATCGGAGTAGAGTTTTGACTCGAGAAAACTTAACATCCGCGGTCCAAAGTAGGATGGGTGCAGCAGAATTGTGTGGGTCAGTTCTTTCTGGAACAGAGGCTACATTGGGAGAACAGGAGCGACATGGTTCACAGCACTAACGATGAAGAACATTTTCGACCTGGATGTTGCAAGTTGAGGTGTGATGTTTGGCATAGCTTTCCTTCTCTGTTCTTTTTTGACGCGACGCGATGGGCAGGCAACGAGGGAGCTTATCTGGTGTTTCTCGATTCCTTCAACAGTCGTTCAAGGACGACGAAGCTTCAGAGCATCGTCCTGCAAAAAAGAGGAAAACCAACGGAAACGCAGTCAACATTCCCACCGAATACGAGGATTCACGATGGATCGAAAAACACGATGCTACCGGACTTGTTCCCCACTATAGTCAGCGGTCCGAAGTTCCAGAACATCTTCAAAAATGTTCCTCGTTCTTTACTTATCTTGGGGCGCGCTACTGATCGCCAACCAGATTTTGCCCAGCGGACGCGATTTCTTTCCCTATATTCATCCGGATGTCTCCTTGATGAAGAAGGGTGGTACAGTATCACCCCAGAACTCGTAGGCAAATCAGATAGCTGAGCGGTGTCGTTGCGATACCGTGCTCGACGCGTTCTGCGGAGTTGGCGGGAACGCGATCGCGTTCGCGAAAACATGTGAACGAGGTGCGCTACAACATCGAGGCCTCCGCTCGAATATCTCTCATCTTTTAAACCAGTCATCGCCTTGGATATATCTCCAACTCGACTTGCACTCGCCCGACATAATGCGCAGATTTACGGGGTTGCAGACCGGATAGAGTTTATTCTCACCGACTACATATCCTTCGCCAATTCATACCTCTCAATACGCACCACTGCACCTCGTAAAATTGACGTTGTGTTTTTGAGTCCCCCTTGGGGAGGGCCGGGGTATATCTCGGGGGATACACGACCTTCTTCGCCAACTAAACCAGAGCCCACCGCCGAGCATCCAAGTTACACGCTTGCTGCAATTCAGCCAATGCATGGCGCAGAGCTCTTTCGATTATCTCGGAGGATCACTCCGAATATCGCTTATTATCTTCCCCGAAATACTCAACTGGACGAGATCGGGGCTTTGGTCAACGATTCAAATAGTGTGGACCGGGAGATGGTGGAAGTAGAGGAGGAATGGATGGGATCAAAACTCAAGGCTCTGACCTGTTACTTCGGAGGATTGGTAGGCGGACAAGGTGAACTTTTCGATACATGACGGTCGCGATCTCCTTCAGCATTAGTAATCTAATATCCTACATATTATACTCCCTGCCTCTAGACAGGCCGTCGCCCAGTAGACAACGACGCTGTGTGAGGGAAATTACATGTGAGCAGCGTAACGACATCCGATTTGGTGACCATTCCAGTAAGCTTCCCTCCTGTGGTGAAAATGATTTGGCGGGGGTTCTACCGTGGTCCCTAAGCGAATTATCAAGCAGTCTGAAATGCACATACCAGTTTCTGGAACATGCTGACTACTAGTTCTTTAGGAACCTCTTGTCTGAGTTGTAATACTGCCTCCTCAAGGAGCCCCGAAAGATCTACTTCTCCCTCTGAATTTGAGGAGATTTGGCGCGAAAAGACGCATCTCCTTGACCTCCCAGAGTTCGCATCTTCCACAAGGAGAGGGACTGGGATAACAGTCACTACCAGAGTCACAGAAATGGTAAAAACGTACCGATGACCGACTGGAGTTTGTCTCGAGTAATAAACCCAAGGAATTCCTGTTGACGGACGACTGGAAATCCATGGAAATCATGATCATTTAACAGTTCATCTAATCGAGGAGGCCATTAAAAGATGTATGCGAAAGAAGGTGTTCAGCGCACCGAGCTCCGCGAGGGATTCCCGCTCGTCTTCAATCACGACAAGCCGCTGCAGCGGTCTCATCAGATGCGCTCCAGTCTCGCCGTGATCGTGAAAGTCGATGGGAGGTAGCCACGGGTACCCTCGCATTGCGATCCAAACCGCGTATATTCCTCCGTCTTTCCCGAAAGCGTCGCCTACCCATTTCGAGGCCATGACACTGATCATGATGGGAAGGACATGTGAAAGGGCACCGGTCAACTGTCGAAATGTTAGACTAGCAGCGACAAGACAAGACTAAGCAACCAGCCTCGAAAAGAATGACCACCAGCGAGACTGACGGAAGATAATCAGTTTGAACACGACAATGTATGAAGGTGCATAACTGACTGGTCATGCGAGTGACGCCGCCAAGCATCGCTGAAGCACCTATCACGGCGTAGAAGCCCGGCGAAACACATCGCACGGAAGGATCAGGCGGGCAAGAGAGAAAAATCCAGGCGGTAGGATATGCGCGTTGCAAACCTTGACTAGGCCATTCATCAATCTCCAGAACCGACAGTATCGAGGAAGTTCACACGTTAACATGCCCATTGCCCGGCCTAGGCATGCGCCGATGGCGATGGTGGGCAAGAATATACCGGCGGGGATCTATAGAGCTTGGTGTGAGTTCCGAGACATGCCTCAGTTTACCAGGACTCGCCATCATTCCAAATGTCCAAGCAGTCAACATGATCTTGAGTGCGGCAGTGAGTACGAGGAGAAACACGTTCTCCCACATCGCGGTGGGACTGTAAGGAGTCTGAGCAACGATAAGCAAATGTCAGAAGAGCCAACCATACTTGCAAAGGCCGTGATAATCGATCTTCGTAGGATCACATTCTTGGAAGAGATTTGCTACCAATTCCGAAGCTTGGACTCTGAAGATTGTCGAGGTCAGCCGATGACAAGTTAGAGCAAGATATCTACCGCGAGAATACAACCTTGGCAACAAGTTAGGAGGGTTGTGTTGATTGAAGCATCTGACCTACCAAATAACTTATGGCAGCAGTAATGGCACTCACGCCCACAACTTCAAGAACCGGCCATTCGTTCAAAACACTGTTTCGTCTATACAGTGCGATCTCGACATTGAGCTTGATTAACAGTGAACCGAGGATACCCTAGGTTTGATACGCCCTCAGAAACGCGGTGGCATTGAAACGAAAGCAGATCTTACCCCAATAACGCCTAGCATGAGCCAAGGGATCTGGGAAACACGGTTAGAAACTGCGGAAACAGAAGTGGCCCAATATAACGAACCAATTCGAAGGCGCGCCAGGTAGTCGCTCACTCTGGTCACCTGAAAGAGAACGAGCTTCGATGTCCCGAACGGGTTCACCCATTGAAGCGAGACAGCGGCAACAGCTGATGCCACAAAACCTCTCCACATGACCTCCGATTCGTTTGCAAACGTATCAAGCTCTGCATGGATAGGATTGGAATGCGTATGAACCACGCTACAAGTGAACAAACCTTCGAGACCAAACAAGACACCTCCCAGTGGACTACCGAATGCTACAGACACTCCGGCGGCAGCCGCAGCTGCCAACAGTTTCCGCTGTTGCGCTGAACAAAGCGTTGAGAGCAATGTGACGAGCAACCTTTCATCAGTACCTTCGCTATTCCGGAATTGCTTGAAGAATCGGGAGAGAAGGTACGCCATGCAGCAGGAGACGTGCACCAATGGGCCCTAATATTCGGGTTTAGTGTTGTACCTCCTCAGCATAGGCGAAAACGCGCCTCCTTGCCCAACGAAAGGCCCGACGCAACCGCGAGGGCGAGACCGATGGCTTTGATGAGAAGAGTCCATGGGCTCAAGAAAGCTGTGAGGACGTAGCCTCCCAAAATCTACATCAGAATAAGTAGACGATCAAGATACTGTTAGACTGCAGAATGACCGCTTTGATTTCTGGGACTGGGAAGATACTCAGATTCAACTGGACGGATGGAGGAGAGAGACGAGCTCACTTCCGGTGTGAAACGCGTATGGGGCGTAGCTTTTCACGAGAACTGCAGCACTCCCAGCGAAAGCGACCTAAACAAGGAAATTAAAAATGGCTGCAGTAAGATCAAAATGCGGCTCACTGCTAACGAAACATAGACGAAGGAGTGTAGCAGCGATTGTGCGAGTACGAATTTCACACCCAGATAATCACCCCAAGTTAACCACGCGGTGCAAGCTTCCCCGGCTGTAATGAGCTCAGCGGAAAGATGGACCGGCGAGTTTTCTGAGCCCACATTTTAGATCGCTGCAGCACGCGACTTGGTTGTAAAAGAACCCGTAGGTGCAGCGTCCCTCCCGCAGGTCCCCGAGCCTAAAGCAAGGTTCGACACTCGTATACAAATCAAGTAGGAAACGTACCACTTCACAAGCACGTCCAACCAGCCTCCCGTCAAACCAACACCAAACCCAGTCAAAATCACCACCAACCACATTCGGGCAGCATCAAACCTTGTAAAAACAAATGAATTTTGCCGAGATATGAGGAACTGTCCGACTCGGACACGGACCATGGGAGCAGGAGGCCGCGGACACCATATTGAGCACGTTGAATATTTGTGCGTTCCCGTTCAGCTGCTTCTTCTCGAAGCCAGTCAATCGTGCTCCCATCCACGTATTTTGAGGCGAAATGAGTCTGGTGTGTTGGAGAGGGGACTTGTCCAGCCTCAGATAGTTCATACAGCTCCGCCGGATCGGGACGCGGCATCGCGTGGGGAAAGTCCTGGGTTCCACTCAAAGGCCGGGTTTGGTTAGGGTTGGCTGCCACTGAGCGCCGCAGAGGTTCAACTGACGTGCAGAAGCGTTGCTTATTTCAGCCTTGGATGCCAAACAACGCGACTTCTCCAACCAGTCCAAACCCTCATTTCTGGTTCATGCCCTCGAGCCGTCAAGATGATTCCTCGATGTCTTCTATGCTGCTTGGACCTCTAGCCGATCTACAGCATCTGTCGCACACGTTGTTTCTCTCTCTATCTCCTGTTCAATCGAAACCACCTCCGCCTCCTCCGCTTTCTGCATTCCTCACCTGTGACCAGGCTCTGTCCTCTGCTGTGAACCTCGCACATACACACCAAATAAAGCAGCGAAGAATTGAAGCACTCAAGGATGAGATCCTAGAACTTGATCGCCGGTGGCGGGAGATCTGCACTGAGCTGGAGGCAGGTAAACGTGAACTCGAAGAGATGATTGAGGAAGGGGAGGAAAGAATACGATCCATAGAACAGGCTAAGGAAGGTCGGATATTCCTCTGGCGATCTTTGCCTCTGACTAACGGGCACGACAGCCTCTATTCCGTATCCCGAACTCCTCGCATATGCGCAGAGCCTCAGTGCATTTACGTCTGCGCCGCCGAATATGCCTGACCTTACACTGCCCGGTCAACCCCCGCCGCCGCTCTTCTTCCCTCCGTTCCCGAACGAAGAAAAGATGCGCCGTGGTCATCTCAATGCAGAGGCACCCTTGGGCTTGCTTGGAGAAACACATTCTGTTGGACGAGGTCTGTTTATCAGGTGCTTATAATACCCGCTTTCTGATCACCGCTGTAGCTCCTACTGTCTCGCCACCCAAAGCGCCCGACGCGAGCCAACACTTGGCGCCTGGTGCTAACCCATACCGACAGGATCTACGTGCTCCTCAAGCGCAATTATTCGATCTGGACCTGGATTTAAATCCCGACCTATAAAATAGACAGGGTATACGGTTGCAGCGACAAGAGAAGAAGTAGAAATGTAATAATAATATAGTCTTTGATGCCCTAAATCTCTCCCCCAGGTCAGCTAACTGCATGTTTTATCCGGATCCGCTTGGCCGCGGTAGGAGGTGATCCAGCCACAGCTTTCAACTCTCGTATCCGTTCGGCAATCCCTTGGGACAATCTTGAAACCCGACTGCCTGTACGTTTAGCGTCGTTGGAATAGAATTGAGCACTCCATGTCTGAAGCTGGTTCCGGAACCCATGGTTCGGACACACGACAGATCGCTTTGCCTGTGCGTAAGATATGGCTTCTGTGGCCGTCATAGTGGTGGTGGCAACGATATAAGCGCATACGACGGTCGCGCTCCGGCTGACGCCCTGGAAGCAATGCACCTGCAGCGCCGGTGTAAGCAGAGTATCCAGATATAACGCAGTGCACCACATACCAATACAACGTTTTCTTCGTTCTCTGCCAAAGCTGCACTAATGAACTCGGTCGTCTGGTCAAGGTATGATAGAATATCTGCGTCCACGCGGTCCGCCACAGAAATGTGCAGCCTATTTGTCTCCGGTATGCATTCTGGGATGTTCGGGACTCGGTCCAGTATGCTCACTACATGAGTGATATGAAGGTGACTGAGTTGCTTTTCGTTCGTAGCAGTGAAGTAATCCGAAAGATAAACGCGGGGGATGATAAGGCTGGCCATTCGAGCTTTGCCGGAACCAAGAGGGCCTTTGCGGGCATTTTGGGCGAGGATTGCAGTTTGCCAGCTGGGTGCAGCAAAGGACAACATGACAGTTAGAGTCAAGCTCTGACAGAAAATCAGTCACGATCAGATTCAGCCTCCGCCAGCGCCTTGGTCCCGAGTGGCCTCAAAAGGCATACTAGACACGCTGGACTCGGCATAATTACCCCGCCGCTCAACTCTAATCCACGAAACGGCGGGGTCGACGGTCGACCTCGGCCTTCGTGTCCAGGAGCCCCTAAGTCACGCGTGACCTCAGATCCTCCCACCTCGAGGCTTTTGACCCGGCATGGACGCTGTCGAGAAAGCAAACACGGAGAGGCAAAAACGATGGTGGGTGTGGGTAGTTAAAAGCAACTGGACCTCTCTCAGACCGAATTGTGTAGGGCCAAGGACCAAAAAGTCGGTGAAGGTACCTACGCCGTGGTATATCGAGGTATGTGATACCTGGGCACACCCATATTCAATTCGGACGAGTGCCTCAGGAAGGGAGGCTTCGACCAACCGAAAGGTCGCCATAAAGAAGATCAAGGTGGGGCAGTTCAAGGACGGGCTCGACATGTCGGCCATCCGCGAAGTGAAATATCTGCGAGAACTAAAACACCAGAATATAATAGAGGTGCGCCAATTCAATGAATAGGACAACGGAATCTCCAAGCTCACTCTCTTCCCAGCTCCTGGACGTATTCTCCTCGAAAACGAATCTAAATCTCGTCCTGGAGTTTCTTGACTCGGACCTGGAAATGATAATCAAAGACCGTTCCCTGGTGTTCCTCCCAGCCGATATAAAAAGCTGGATGGCGATGACCTTCCGAGGACTCGAATTTTGCCACCGGAACTGGATTCTTCATCGCGTGAGTGACATCCTTGTTGCCCGATGACCTCGCCCGAACGCACCCAAAGGATCTCAAACCCAACAATTTGCTCATTGCGTCCGACGGCCAGCTCAAGATTGCTGATTTTGGTCTTGCGCGCGACTTTGCGGACCCTGGGTACAAAATGACTTGCCAGGTTATCACACGGTATGTATCTCAGTGTTTTTAATATCATCTTCTCACTCGAGGATCCAAGCTGGTACCGGCCTCCAGAGCTTCTTTTTGGCAGCCGATACTACTCTACCGCAGTCGACGTTTGGTCTGTCGGTTGTATCTTTGCTGAACTCATGCTCCGCACTCCATATCTTGCTGGAGAAAGTGATATGGATCAGTTGAAGACAATCTTCCGTGCGCTGGGGACGCCGACAGAACAAGATTGGCCGGGGCATACCAAACTCCCCGACTATGTTCCGATCGGTCAATTCCCGAAGACGCCCCTGCGGGACCTCTTCACGGCTGCCAGTGCCGACACCCTCAATCTTTTGAGCCAGTGTCTGGTGTACGAGCCCCGGAAACGCATCACCGCCAAAGACGTTTGTAGTCTCCCAACTTTTTCACGGATCATGCTAACCTCCCTAACTTGTAGGCGCTCCATCACGCGTACTTCTTCGCCCTGCCATATCCCTCCCATCCGTCTAAACTGCCTAAATGCGCGGCTCAGCTTACGGCAGCGCTTCCCCTCGAAGAGCTCGACGGGAACACGCTGACCGGCAAGACAAATCGCCTTAAACGCAAACTGTCCTCGCCGGACAACACGAAAACGCGCGCCGCCGTCGCCCGGCGGCTCGATTTTACGAAACCCACACCAGGGTCATAGGATCCTTGTTTTTGTGGGATATCCCTACTATTGGGGTTAGTGACGACTGGACGATCTGCTTTTCCGTTTGGACAAGACGAGCATTGATGAAATGCCTGCAATTCGGCGCCATGGTCGAGAGAATGCGGGGGAAAAGAGCGCTGAAGACGTGGTGGAATACATACAACGCCCCTTGGGGCTCTTGCAATTTGGGATATGTGTTAGTTAGATCTATTCGATCACAATGGTCCGTTGACGAGTCGAATGACTCTGCGTACCATGCCAGCTAGATTAATGAGGGTGAAATAAGTACTCTGTTGCAGATTTTCTACGGCCATTTGATCATACGTGCACTGCGTCTTGCAATTGGCCGCGGGCTAAATTGAAATTCGGGAGCCGCCGGCCTTTGCTGCTGTTTGGATGCTTTCTCTTCTTAACCACCACCATCTTCCAAGGGACTTCTTCCTGCTCTCTTCATTGCATCCCACTTGAATTCTTGGCGACGAGGTTTTTTGTTCTATTGAGTTTCAATCCTTGACTCTCGTAACCCATCTCGCTTAGGGTAGGGAGGGATATTATTGGGTTCCTCTGGCGGTCATTCGGGAGTCAGTCAGCACACTCTTCTCATTTTATTTTGGGCGGCAGGCGTGGTTATCTGACTAGCTTTGGCTAAAATGAACACTACCAGAGCAAGGTCTCGTCGACGTTCTACCACTACTGCTTAGTGGGATGCTTCCTCACCCACTGTCATCTCTCGGTGGCCCCACTTATCTGGGATCTGTCTGTGCTCCAACATTTGAAGCTCGGACTCGCGGATTTCGTGCCTCCTGCTTTTCAACGTTTCTGGCTGGTTTCTGGGATACGTTTTTTCTGTCTTGCTGTGGAGTACACCGACTAAATTTAACCCTCTGCTTCAAGCACTCTTTTGCGTCCATTGATTCTCCTGTTCCGAGTATCCAGCGGCCTTCGTCCCTTGAATCATTACATTCCTTTGGACCAACACCGCTTTGATGGTCTGACCACATTCTCGGCGTTGTGCCTCTCTCGATATACAGCTACTTTGGCCTCTTCTTGTCCCTGGGTCCTCATCGTCTCAAGGGTAGCTTGGATTCAATCCATTTTCCGAACATTTATCTTGTACGTAACCTGTCCAAACCAAAGCCCTTGAATGGGCAAGGACGTGGCAAAGACGCTCGCCGGGAGGGGGACTAGTGGGGGTTGTATCGTAGTATGGTCCTTTACTTTCGTACTTGTGAACCTACGTAGAGCGTGGAGAGGTCGGCGATATCCTGTCGGTCCTCCTGGGCAACTAAATCATGTCCGTGCTTCGCGTTGTTTGTCAATAACCTACCATGAGTGCCAGCGCAAATGAAGAGCCCACGTCTCGTTCTGACACAGAGTGGGGCAGAGGTACAACAAATACTTCTAGCATATCACTTCGATACTAAGCCGTCCTTTGCAGTTCTTATATGCGGGGGAACAGACTGGTAAGCATGTGGTTCGGTTCAACCACTTTGGCTTTGCCTTCTCACAAGTCGTTCTCTTGCTATTTTCTTCCTTCCACCTCCTCGTACCTTCGTGTACGTACCATAGGCCTAGACTAGGGAAAAAAACAGGCGCAAGGACAGAAGGCGAGGGCCAAACGTATGTCTGTCTCCCGGCTCACCGCGAAACTAAATCAACTCGAACAATGCAGCAGCCCGGACCTTCTGGAACCGCATATTCTTCGGTCTCTCAGCAATGTCAAAGCTACCTCCATCCACACGTCGGCCCACGCGTGCCACGCCGTTTGCTTGGACGTCGATGGCGTGGCGTGGTTGTTCGGGCGGAACGGGTCGTGTGCACTCGGGGTCCCAAACACCGTCGATGCCATTTCGGAGAACTCTCCGAGGAGACTGACCGCGGCGGAACTCGGCGCGCCGGCGGCAACAAAGTTCGTCCACGCAGCGTGCGGCCGAAACCACACCCTGTTAGTTGGGTCGGATGGCAGCCTCTGGAGTGCGGGGATCAACACTCTTGGGCAGGTGTGTTGTTGAACCTCACCTCTATAACTCGGGCGCACAATAATGTATCGCAGTGCGGCCATCCGTCTTCTCCGGACGTCCCTACCTTCAAGAGCGTCAGTGTCATCTCGGACGCTGGAACTAAGGAGCGCGTAGTGAAGGCTACAGCGGGCATCACCTTCTCCGTTGTGCTCACCGATTCGGGCAAGGGTAAGACTGCGCAGCCTCATTCATCTCCACGTCCCGTCGCTAACTGCTTTCTCTATAGTTTACACCTTTGGGAGCGGAGAGAAAGGGCAGCTTGGAAACGGAAAAACGGGGGAACGGATCGTTACCGGAAATAAAGTTGCTTTTGATATCGTATCTCAGCCTGGTATGTGTTCTCCCACGTCTTTTATTATTGTCTGACTCGTAATTATCCAGCTCAAGTCGAGGGAATCGACAATAAAAAAATTGTACAAATATCTGCAGGACAGCAGCACTGCATCGCCCTAGACTCGACTGGGTTTGTTGTTCTACTGATTTTGATCCGCCTTCTGACCCATGGACAGGTTGGTATATGTCTGGGGCTACGGTGGATACTGTCGTCTTGGCCTTGGAACGCAGGCTGATGAACTTAAGCCCAAGCTGGTTCCAAATGTCAGTGGTTCCTCAGTATTTGCACTTTTCATTAACATCGACATGAATTTAGTTTGCTGGCCCCAACGACCAGCTAATGGGGGCTTTAGTTGTTGCGGGTCCGAGCAACAGCGTTGTGGTAGATCGACAGGGAATGTATTGGATGACGGGCAAGGCGAGTTTGTATTTCGGTCTCTAAACTGCCTGCTAAATTATGTGTCCAGTGGAAGAATAGTGGCGAAGGCGAGTCGTTCTGGCTATTTCGCAACTTGGATATTAACCATGTTGAAAGGCTCTTCTGGGTCGCCCTACTCGTCGTTCCGGTACATGCAAGATATCATGTCCGTTCCTTCGTCTGCCTTGCCTCGTCTATCTCACTTCCAAACCACAGGGCGTGCAAAGTAACCAAGGTTTCTTGCGGAGGCGTGACACACTGGCTCCTGACCCCCGACGACGACGACCCGGAGACCGGGGAGCCGGCCGTCATGACGGTCGCTTGGGGACAAAATGCAGCGAACGGTATGCCCAGCATCGTCTGCGATGATGGATTCTGAAGAAATCAGGTGAACTCGGCCTCGGCCCAGACGAACCCAAGAGTGCTACAAAGCCGACGAAGCATATTCCCCTTTCTGGTGTAACAGTTCTCGAGTCCGTCTTTTTTGTTCTCGTCTCTGGCTGCGAATTCATTTACTTGCGACAGCATCGCGGCGGGCCAAAACACCACGTTCTTCATTGCCAAGCCCGTTGGCAAATACTCCGACCTGCCAAGGCATCCCATTGACGTCGAACCGCCGGAGGCGTGTATCCAGTGCGGAGAGGACCACGGCGAAGACGTCGATGACGTGCTCGAGTGCGAAAAGGTGAGCTGTACACCAATTCGATGTCTTCTGCATACATTCTAAGCTCTGTACAGTGCGACGGCCCGTATCACCTTGGCTGCCTCACGCCCCCGCTCGACAGCATCCCGGAGGGAGAGTGGTTCTGCCCAGACTGCGAGGAGAGTCCCGGAGCCTCTGTCGGCGCGGCCGCGAACAAGCTCAAGTCGAAAAGCCTCAAGAGGAAAGCTGAGGCCCCGGCCAAAGCAAATGGTAAACCCTTTGAAACCACCTCACTAGTTCACACAGCTGAGAACGTTTATGCAGCACCGAAGAAGAAGAAACAATAGACACGAGCATATTCGGAGTCGTTTGTATTTATCGTTCAAATGGTTTATTTTTTTCAATCCCACTCTGGTCGCCTCCCGTTGAATGTATCCCTACTCAGCCATACTAGCATGAGAGTTGTATCGTTCTATTAGCTCTGTCCAAATTTATGAGTCCCCTGTCCCTGCCAATCACGCAGCCTATTCCAGATTGATGGACTCACAGCCACCCTGATTGGATCGATCGCCGGGCCTGATTCGTAAATGGAAGCGAAGGGTCTGACCTCAACGACGACAGCCTTGTCGAGCACTCGACATATCCAACTCCTCCTGGTCCCCATTTCTCCGCTCTCAATTGTCCATCTTACAGTGTGCGATACTTTCCATTTTCCTTCATGTTCCAATTTTTGGACTCACCAAGCTATCCTATCGGACTTAGAACCAAACGTTCCGCTGTCCGTTCAAAGGACACGGTTTCCACTCGTCATTACTCGCTGCGGAAAGCTTTCGGACATCATTAGCTTGAAGAACCGTGACGCGACACGGAACATTATCCTAATTGATGAGCAACGTGTACCAGGTGAATATCTATCTCTTTCATCCTCCATCTCCGTGCTTCATCATCTTCAGCACCGGTCTCTCCGGCCTACGGGGGCCCCACCAGATCCATACAACCCTGCGCGTCTGCAGGACACTCTTGATGTCATCAAGCAGGAGTTTGACGGTCTCGGAAACGAGCTCATTGTCGCGCGAGCACAGCGCGAAAAATACGAGGCGACGATCAATGCCCAGGTCGATGAGCTGAACACGATTAGGCAGGCTCTCTACGACCTCGAGCAGAAACACGGCAAGGTGCGCCAGCAGTATGACGAGGAGGTGCGGACCCTACGCGCGGAACTATTTGCGACCCGACAAGCATCGCGTTCGCAACCGCAGCCACAGCCGAGCCTCTTTACGGCGCCGGTAGAATCGTACCGAGACCGCGAGGACCGGGAGCGCGGCATTGCTTTGCGCGACCGTGAACGAGGTGTACCTGACCGCGAGCGCGAGGGCTCCGTGCGCGAACACCGTGATCGAGAGGCCCGTGAGCGCGAGCTGGACCGGGAGCGCTTCAACGAAGTCCAGCGCGATGCCAAGCGAATCAAAGAGTCGACGCTGGGCCCACTAATGGGCCCAGGCTCGACCCCCGCTTTGCCCCCGCCACCACTGCCGCAGCCTCCTCCTGCTGCTACGCGCCTCACTCCCACGCCCCGCCTCCCGCCACGACCTGCCCCGATGAACGACTTTCTCGCGGATACGCCTGACCCCGCGAACGTCCCGCCGCAGTGGAAAAAGGAAGGTTCGGATTGGTTTGTTCTCTACAACCCCGCAATTCCCCGCACCCTCGATGTCAGCCTTGTGCACACGTTCATGCACGAGACCGTCGTGTGTTGCGTGCAGTTCTCCGCCGACGGCAAATGGCTCGCAACGGGATGTAATCGGACGGCGCAAATATTTGACGTGCAAACGGGGCACAAGGCATGGTAGGTGTCGTGTTTTCTTCTAGTCATCGGAAATTCATTCCACCAGCGTTCTCGCGGATGAATCGACCGGCAAGACGGGCGACCTCTACATCCGCAGTGTGCGCTTCAGCCCTGACGGCAAGTACCTCGCGACTGGTGCGGAGGACAAGCGCATCCGTATCTGGGATATCGCCAAGCGGTCCATCCGCACTATCTTCGACGGCCACCAGCAAGAAATCTACTCACTCGATTTCTCCCTTGACGGCCGTCTCATCGTCTCCGGCTCGGGTGACCGCACAGTCCGCATCTGGGACATGGAGGACCGCACCGCGCGCATTCTCGCCGTCTCGCCGGACCCTGAGCCCTCGTCGTCCGCGCCATCCAACACCGACGCGGGCGTGACGAGTGTCGCAATCTCGCCCGACGGTGCACTTGTCGCGGCAGGGTGCGTCGACGCGATCGTGCGCATTTGGTCGGTCACGACGGGCGCGCTCGTTGAGCAGCTGCGCGGGCACACGGACTCAGTGTACAGCGTCGTGTTCACGCGCGACGGTGCGGGGCTCGTCAGCGGGAGCCTCGACAACACGCTCAAGTACTGGGACCTCCGTGGCGGTAAGGCGCGCAAGGAGGGTGGGAAGCCGAGTCCGTGCACGACGAATTTCTTGGGGCACAAGGTGCGGGTGCAGGCGATTGCTCTCATGAAATTGCTTATATACTGCGGCATAGGACTACGTGCTCAGCGTCGCGGTCTCCCACGATGCGCAATGGGTAGTGTCCGGCTCTAAGGACCGCGGGGTGCAGTTCTGGGACTCGACCGGCGCCGTACAATGCATGCTCCAGGGGCACAAAAACTCGGGTGCGTAGTAATTAGCGCTGCGGTGGACCACCGTGCTAAATCAATTTTGCACCAGTCATCTCGATCAGCCTCGACCCTGTGGGCAATCTACTGGCGTCGGGCAGCGGCGACAATCTCGCGCGGATATGTGTGTTCCGTTCCGCGTTCGTGACATCGGTTAGCTGATAATCACGATTTGTAGGGAGTTACACGAACATCGCATGACCTCGCCTCGAACAAAACTTACGCCACGCCTACTGACGCAAACCTGGTGCCGCCTCCTTCCTTTCACCGAACAAGCATCGGCTCTTTCACTCGACCACTATCCACGACTTCCGAGCTTTCCCGCCTCTCTGTGTGTATCCATACGCCCCGGAATTGCGCCTGCAGTGCTTGTATGAGCCTATATTATTTTAATGTATATACGTCGCTATGGAGGTGCTTTGAATCAATTCGGACTGTGTGGAATGACTCCGGCAGCGAAGAAACTATGGAGGCAGCATAGATAACGTAGGTTGTAGTGGCCAGCGGAAAGACCTCGTCTACAAGAAGCGAAAGATGCACACTATAGGCAACGAATGCTACACGTAGCGACAGGAGCTCTGGCCAGGAAAGAACGAGGCCGTACATCATGACCATCCAACCGAGTATCGTGACCAGCATCAAAATTCGGCGGGCGCGGCGGAAACACGTCGGGAATTCGTCGCCCGAGGTTCAGGCGTGCGCCGTGTATTTAAGACCCGCGGCCCCGCGACGCGGCTAAGAAATCAAGCATCCGCACAATGTTTTTGCAGGCCGCTACCATCATCTTCCTAGGAGGCGCAGCTGTACACGGGGCGGCGCTTCATGGGCGCGCCGCTTCGGGCGGGTACATCCAGAGCGCAGGGCCAGGCAACGCGAGCTTCACGATGTACTCTGGGTGCGCACAGCCCGCGTGCGGTATCGCCGCAAACGGGTACAGCGCCGCGATCAGCCAGCTTGCGTTCGGGTCGGCACCTGGGATCGGGCCTGGCGATGCGTGCGGGCGCTGCTTCGCACTCACGGGCTCCGAGGACCCGTACTCACCAGCGTTCACGGGCCCGTTCGGCAAGTCCATCGTCGTGAAGGTCACGGATATGTGCCCGGTCGCCGGAAATTCGGTGCGTTGTGGCAGGTTGGGTGGGTTGCGCGGTGGTGGCTGACGCGTTTCTTTCAAGGCGTTTTGTGGACAGACTGCGACTGACCCGGCCAATACGTTTGGCGCGCCAGTCCAGTGAGTGACTTGTGCATAATGCATACTTGTGTAGTACTGATGACAATGTTTGAAGCTTCGACATTTGCGAAGACACGGGAGGCAGCGGAGTTTTCTTCCCCAGTGGACACGGGGCGCTTTTGGGCTCGTTCATGGAAGTAAGCTGCAGCCTATGGTCCGGGTCCGACGGCAGTGCGCTCTGGAATGGTGCTTGCATTAGCGGAGAGAACGCGCCGCTCTGGCCAAGCACAGGCTGCGGAAATCAAGGTTCGTAGCAGGAAGATGCTCCAGGAGTCACAAGTGCTAACCAGAAGATAGGTGTGGCACCGGGAGCATCAGGTAAAATAAAGACCTTCTCGCGCTCGTGTGTGAGCTGATGAAGTTGCGATCCAGGCCCTCCTGCTACGACCCCATCCAACACTGCTACCACCACGATTGTCACGACCAAGACTGCGACAACGACGGCCGGTGGTACGCCAACAGCGCCCCCAGGGGCGACTCAAACACAGTTTGGCCAGTGCGGAGGTAAATTTAGGTTCAATTCGAAGGCGGCCGTCGGACTGATTGATCTGCAGGCACCGGATGGACGGGCCCAACGGTATGCGCATCGCCATTCAATTGCGAGGCGATTTCACCGCCCTACTATTCTCAAGTGAGCCTTTCGTTAGTAACGAAGGGAGACTTTGGACTGACCAATACCATTCCTCCAGTGCGTGTGAAGCGAGGAAAATGGGATCCAGGTTGTATCACTCTAGGATTAGTATATTACCAAATAAATCGTATATGCGCCATACTGAGTGAAAGCGAGAAGGAAAATCGGAGTTTGAATGCCACGATCTCGGGTGCCCTCCAGTGAAGGCCGGGTCGGCTTCGTTTCCTCAGTAAATCTCGCAATATCGCATCTCCTTTTGGACGCGGGCGTTGAGTCGTAGTGATCCAATCACCTTTTGGCCACGCACACAAACGAGAGAGCAACCAGGACTCTTGGATATACGATACCGGGGAGCTGTCCTCGAGTACGTTGATGGAGAAGTCGATGAGACTGGATAAATAGTGAGGACCGTTGGCCACAGTGGTCTCTGTTCTCAGGGTGGCCGACACGCCGAGAAGAGAACGTATCCTTGAAAGGGCATGTCTCACGGAAATTGAAGGGCCAGTAGTGATAAAAATGAATTCGCAAGCGTACAAGTTGATTCGACATATGTTCTACGCCTCCGAGGTCGGCTTCGGATTCTTCTTTTGATGTAGTACTTCGCCAGGGCGCAGACCCTCGTAACTTTCGAGAACGGCGGGCTCTGCCTTCACGCCGTATTTGGCGGGGTCCGTTCCATGGAAGGGGTGGTTGACGAGGTTGACCATCGGGAAGAGCGCTATGGGATGTCAGCAGCATGAAGACCCGTCAAGGAGGCGGACGAACAGAACTTGAGTTGGGAGTACTGTGAGTTGCGATGGGCGGCGGCCTGCACCCACATCGGCTGGGACGATTCACCGTAGAGCGGCTTGCCCTCACGCGCGCGCTGGGACAGCTCCTCGAGGTCCCGCGCCTCCTCGCGTGCATTCTCCGACCAACCCCAGAAACGCACTATCGCGCAACATTCAGTGTTAGTCACTGGAGCATACGGGATCAGCACAACGCACTGCTAGACCTCGAGTACGAGATGAAGAAGCCGGCGCAGAAGCCCAGCCATGCGCCGACGTAGAGTTGTGGTTTGAGACGGAATCCCGTTCGGTCCATCTTTTCTGCTCATCGCTGGTGAGAGAGAGGAGTGCTATCGAGCACAATGCTCACCCCATCCCCAGAATACGGCGGGTGTGCCGGCGGTGTATGCGGCCCAGGTAGCGTAGTCGCTGGGCCGCATGTATCGAATTACACGGGAGGCATGCGGGTCAGAATCGATGAGGGGGTATTTATGTTGGCCCTCGCGCGCCCGAATCCAGGACATGGTCAGAGCGAAAGTTGTTTGGCGACACCGGCAGGATGAAACAATGGAGACACGGGCACGTGAAGTCAGCCACCAGCACCTCTCTCCAACCTCTCTCACCCCTACTCCTCCCTACTCCCACCATCTCGCTATTCCCCCTCCCTTCCCTTCTCATGAACGACCGTCCCGTCCGCCACCGCGTTGCTGTCGGGCACGGCATCATTCGGCGCCTCGGTAACTTGACCTGACTCGGAGTCCCCCGCGTCACCCCGCAGAGACCCATGCGTTTTTCGCTGCTCGCCGCGTACGAGATCCATGCTATAACCAAAAACCAGTTCTTCCCGTCATCCCCTGCACGTGTACTGGTTGCCTGTCGCCCAGTACCCCCCACTTCCGCCGCTCGCCCCACCCACTTACCATGCCCAGTAACGGCTCCTTGCAGATGTTATGGCGCCTTAATGTCAGCCACCGGATACCTGATCTCAAAGTCACCAATGACGGTAATGCGCAAGGTTATGAGGATCCATAAGCTCCCAGACCGGCGATGACGCCTGTCATCGCCTTCAGGACTGGGATGCTGCGCAAGAATGAAAAGTCAAGACCCCAGCAAGAACGTGCCTGTCGGGACGCGTTTCAAACCCTCCGTGGGATACTGTGTAGGAGGAAAACCCCCCCGAAGAGTCGAGGCGACCTTCAAGCCTACCTCGAGCTTGAAGGAAGGTTCAAGAACTGAATTGGGGTAGCACCTCGAGCAAGATCCAAGGTTTGTCGAAACATGGTCAACTCGACAACTGGAATACTGCGCGCAAGACCGACGAGAGTGAGACGCTGTAAGAGCGTTCAAACCCCAGCGTCCTCGACAATGCTGAGAAGCAGGACGTCGACTCCAGCCCAAGACCTCAGTGGGAAACTGTCAAGACGCAAAGGCGGAGGACACCCTATTCGACAGGAGGAAGTACAAGCCCCAAGACTGCCTGACGACAGAGGTTTCAAGATGCTAGTGAAGGATAGTAAGTCCGTGCCTCGAGATTTGGAGCCCGGAGTAGAATGTTGCCAGATGATGAGCAAGATTCGAGACGAGGGACTACGCAATACTCAAGACCACAAACAAGATCCCATAAACTTCCGAGATGCGAGGCTGCAAGAACCAACCCAACAAGCGAGGTTCGTCGATACCCGAAGGTGATTCACGACCTAGTAAACTGTCGCACAAAACTGGAAGCCCTAGCCTCAAGCTCAAGATGCACAGCCGACGGCACCAACTATGGGCGTAGTGAAGTCCGTCACGGAGCCGCCCACAAGCCCGATGCGTGGATGTCTCAAAACCGCTGGCGATCGTTTGAACAGGAACCAAAATGCTCCAGCCACGGGTGAGACTGAGATATCGAGCTCAAAGCTTGAAGACTGAACTGCGAACCCTTCTCACCGCCTGTAAATCCTCGGTTCCGTCTTTCATTTCAGCAGAGTGAGCACGGAACGCAAGATCACGAGGAATCGAAGGCTCGAGACCTTAAAACAGGGAGGATTGAAGACCTGAACTGATGCCCCAAGAGGTCGTTACCGTCACATGTCCTGGCTATTGCTGACATCTTCAGGGCTTCAAGAGACTGAGGCAGAGAACTTTGAATGCTGGGACAAACGCTGAGTGTCTTCGTTTTGAATGGTCGTCAGTGGGAAGATTGCCAATATCCCGGGGGCGGGCGAGGGTTTCGCCTCCCTCCTCGTGCTCCCTTGTTTCTGATTACCTAGTGTCAACAGGACTCGGTGGTCTCTTCAAAAAACTAGATCATTCGTACGAGTTAGTAAAAGGGGTAATTCCTCATGCACCCCGGTAAGTAGCTAGTATTACACGTGCGGTAGCAGTTACATGTTGACGGGAACCCAGATACTTAGTGTATCCAGGTATTTGGTTCGACAACTTTCTCCACGCCCGTAGGCAGCCCGTATCCGCCTTGCTTCCGGACCTGCACCTATTAGCACTTTCGATGGACAAATACTTGAAACCGCCGACTTACTTCGTCAAACACCGCCATCTCCAGCAGACTCTTTCCGTGTCCCCACAACGCGCTCTCGCTCTTTCCGTCCCGAATGCAGCGCGCAACTTCATCCGCTTCAAAGTGCATCCCATGCCCGATATACGTGAACGTCTTTTCTTCTTCCCGGCCCGCCTGCCCGCCGGTCCCAAAGTACTCCACCTTGAACGAAGTGGGGCGGTAGATGGGCGCGGCGACGCGGATGGTTCCTTTCTCGCACCGTATGGTGACACCCGGGGAGGAGCCGGCAACGTTGATGCTGCAGCTCAGGATTGCCTGCGCCGCTATCTTAGAGAACGTGAGGGTAAAGGAGGTGTTCGCATCGACCCCCGTCAGCGGTGTCTTGAGTATACTTGCACTGATGTTGGAGGGAGGTGCTAGCTGGTTGAGAGGGTTCTCGTAGAGGGTCATGATTGCCTGCAACAATTGCAACAATTCATTTCAGCCGCGGACGCCAGAAGTGACTCGGGACTATCGTACCCAGACGAGGGGGTATGGGCCACTACGGAGATCCTTAGTTTAATCCAGGTGGCGAGGGGATCTAGGGCTCACAGATCTAGTATAGCTCCACCTCCGAGATAGGGGTCGAGAATTCTGTGCGTCTTGGGGATATCTAGCAGCAGGTTATATCGGAGAGTGATATCAAGGCGCCAGGTGGCCTACTTTGAATATCAAAATCATTTGATAAATCGGCCTGCACGACGACAGGCGCGCCCAGCTCTCCTCCTTCTAAGATCTTTATTACTGCCTGAGGAAGTGGCTGGAATCGTGTCCACATCGCTTCCATGAAGAATACACCGTTCTCTTTGGCAGCTTTAAGCAGAACACGCAATTCAGCAGCGTTGGAGGTGACGGGCTTTTCACACAGAACGTGTTTCTTGGCGCGAATGGCCTCCAATGCGTTGTCATAATGTAAGGTGTGAGGTGTCGCTGTACATATAATGGTCAGAATTGGCTGAACGCGTACCCAGCCTTGAAATACCGATGTAAATTACGTCCACATCCTGATGGTTGTAGACTTCTTCATAACTGCCATACGCCTTGACGGCCGCGTCTCCCCCAGCATTGGCACTAATGAATTCTTGAGCCGTTTCAATGTTGCGGGACCCTACGGCGACCACTTTGTGGACGACATCATGGACGTCCCGGCTTCGCCTCGTTAAGATCGAACGGTGAAGAATGAGAGATAACGCACGTCTTGGGATCGACCAGCAGGTCCTGCCGAAAGATGAGTTCCTCGTCTCAATTCACTTAAAAGGAGGGGTTCAATACCTTCACAAAGACTGCGGCCTATGGGCCAGGAGTGAGCCAGAATGTAAAAGATGTGATAAAACAACGCGCGATGAATCCAGTCGAGACGATTCCCCAACGAAGTTCGGTGACCATTGAACTTTGTAGTCTTGGTATAGCTTCTCCTCACGAGCTCTTGGTGTGTACTCACAGCGATTACAGCCCAAGGACGTAGTGGTCGGGTGCACAGAGACTGTGGTGCTCATCATGATTTCGGAGAAGCAAGGGGCGGCCCGCGGCCCGGTGCTAGCCTAGAGCGATACGCGAACCTTCGGAAACCTCAGGGTAGGTTATCGCGAGGCACCGATGGAGCTACTCTGCCTCAGCGAGACTCCGCTCACTTGCCATGTCCTCGCTACCGCCAATTGAAGCGTTGGACGCCTCGCACATCGCCAACGCCCTCGCCATCTTGTTAGAACCCTCAGATATCCTCTTCTCTACCTTAGCCCCTAGTCTCGTCGCCTCTCTAGCCTCAGGAAGGCGGTTCGCATCCTATACAGATTTAATCGATGCTGCAATCACGCAAGTTGGAAGCTGGGACCTACCTTTGCGTGCCCAATTCATCGCGGGACATCCCCGCATCGGAGAAACCAAGAACCTTTCCGCCCTTAGCGCTAAAGAGCAAGGCGCGATCCCAACCACTGCCCCCACCCCGCCTGAAGTCCTTGCTCGGTTGGCGCATCTAAATGCATGCTACGAGTGGCGCTATCCCGGGCTGCGGTATATCACATTCGTCAACGGGAGGACCCGTAGCGCTGTTGCCACCGAGATGGAGGATATCTTGGGCCTCCCTCACTCTTTGTCGCCAGATCAACCTCCTGTGGAAGAAATCGTTCAGACAGACCCCGGCTCAGAAGTTTGGAAAAGAGAGTTGGATAGGGCGGTAGTCGATGTTGGTCATATCGCCAAGGGCCGATTGAATACCATAAGCATTCAGGAGACCAGGTGTGCATCTCCAGATCTCCGAATATTCAATGTCAATGATCCTCTTACTTGCAGATAACCACTGACGGCAAACCCATTGCGGGGACACGAGATTTTATTGGGTATCCGCCTCAGTAGATCCGTAGAGATTCCCATTCCGAACTCTCATACACCAATCTATCGTAAGTAGAAGATACTGGTCAGGCCAGGCCTTATGGCCGTAAATACAACAACCGAAAGCAATGAAGTCCAGAAGAACGAATGCAGATCAAATAAAATAAGAGTAGAGCGTCGCATGGTCAGGATGAAACAGGCGGCGGTGGACGCGTATTAGCGCTTCGGCCAGTACTATTTGTACGCTGCAGAAATAAAACGGATGAGAGGGCATTTATGCACAAATCCACGCATGGAAACACACCTGCTGTAACTTCTGCTTGCGCTCCGCCCACTCGGGATTCTTCCTGTAAAGCTCTGCGAGCATCCGCTCGACCATGAGCCTGTACTCGACGGCCTCTTTCTCTCGCTTCCTCATCTCCTCTCTCTCAGCCTCTGCACGCGCTCTAATAATTCGTACGCGCTCCTCGTACTGCTCGTGCTGCTTCCGGGCCCATTCTTCGCGATCTTTCATCCGGCGGCTCTGCTCTTCGCTGTACGCGCCGTCCCATTGCGAGTAGCTCCGGGTCCGGAAACCTCGTTGCATGTCATACGCCTACAATGTGTTGTAGGGTCAATAATGCATGTATGCGCGCAAACGCGCCATGGATTGAAGGGATGGACGCACCCGCCGTTTATGAGTGTCCCGCAATACCTCGAATGCTCCATGAACCTGTCTCGTCTATCAACAGACGCGAAACCTGCAATCTCAGCGCGGCGCACCTCGTGGAATTTGGCTTCGGAAGCTTGCTTTTCCTCTAGTGACGCAGTGGGCTCGAGTTTATCCGGGTGTGTCTCCAGCGCCTTCGCCTTGTAAGCGCGGCGAACTGCAAGCATTCTTAAGCCAGAGCCAAAACTTCAAGAGTCGAGGGACGCACTTTCATCGGCGGAGGCGGACTCCTCGACACCAAGGATTTGGTAGAGGGTAGGCGCGTTCGCCTTTGGAATTGAATCCATGCAGACAGGACGCGGTTGGGGTCTTTGGCAAGGCCAGGATGGGCGGCGTAAGACAAGCCGATGGTATAACTGCAAGTTCAACCGTCGCGATCGGCGCGGGTGCGGTGCCCCGATGCGGTTATATCATCCACATGGCTTGCCGCTTATATATCCGAATTCGTCTTTTTCCTAGCAGGCACAAACAACCGCTCAGTTCCCGATTTGGCGTTCTGCGTTGCAGCCTCAACAAGCCTCCGCTGGAAGGAATTGTGTACGTGAAAACAATGTTACCAGATAGTACCCTATATCGTCTTGCAAACCTTTTTGTGCACTTTCCAATCCCCGTTCTGACACGCCTTTCCACAGTAAGCTACCTTCTTGCACTGGCTGCATTTTAGTAGCTTCGAGTCCATGCGTTCTGGCTTGTGGCAGGCTTCACACTCATTCGAAAGCGCTACTGCCAACTTGTGTTCCAGTTGTGCCACTGTTTCCAAGTATTCGATTCCGAAGAGTGGTGAAATGGCAGCTCGTGTCATGAGTGGCGCCAGGTCCTTCCAATGGGGGTCAAAGGAGATATCGCCGAGATCTATCCCTTCTCCGCAACCACACAGTGGATTTTGAAGCATTTCTACCGAGGCCGGGGTTTGACCCAAAAGGGCGTATTTGCAGGTCGGGTTGTGAGTCCAGGATCGGCAGCGCTCGGTGAATGCTACCAGGAGATGTTTCCACGCTTGGACCTCATATACAGTCATGGTTATGGATGCTGTAGGCGTTTCGGGCTCTTCCGAAACAGCTCTTATCTTGGGTCCCAATCTCCCCCTCAACAGATTCTTCGTGAGGGGAAGGACGCCAGCATCTACGATGAAGGTCGCCGAAGCTTTATCCAACCGTATTCCATTAACATGAATTATTGTGTCGATTCCTCCTTTCTCTTGGTCGGAGAATACGAAGACACGCACGCTGTTTGCTCCGGTGATTCCCACTATGAGATGGCAAATAGTATCCTTGACCTTGGCAAGAAGGTCTAACTTCTTCCTCTTATTGTGATCTACGAGTGCGCAGTCACGAACAGAAAATGCCGAGGAGAAATGGGATTGTAGTGTGTAAGCAAGTCGGCCGAAGTGAGTGTTGCCAACTTTCAAACCCGGAAGGGCTGACATGTTAACGCGGTGAATATTCCAGACAATAGGGCACCGATTTCGGAGATGGAATGAGGTGATACAGAAGTCAGCAGGCCCTGAAGGAGTGCAGTGCCGAATGGGCACTTCAATCTAGGATCAAATTCATCAGAAATTGAATGACAAGAAGCTGACGCATGAATGACCTCGATCCAACCCGACTTTCGCGCAATCCTCAACTTCGCTTGTGTGCCGTCGACAGGAAACGGGTATACCATTTTTTCTCGAATGGCTGAACCGGCTTGATCAATGACCAGTTCAATAATGCATGGCGAAATCTGTATGTGGCCAATTTTCGCTTCTTTGAGACCAGTTCCCCACTCGTCTGCCTTCATCTCCCAGCGCGCTGACATCGTCGACACATGGGACCCAGCGATACCGATGGAAACCTGGCTACGCAAAGTGGTAAATGGGGGTAGCGGCTCCAAAGGAGTTGGACTGCGATTCGGGCCATTCATCGTCACATGAACCGCATTGGTGTCCATGAGGCTGGCAGTGAAGAGGGCCAGCGTTGGCCCCAAGGTACTTCTCAGAAGCAAAACAGTCTGCGGTGTCGAATGGAGTCGAAGGCAAACCTGCGTAGAATTGGGATCGAAAGCAAGGATAGTTGCCGGAACAAACGCTGAAATGATAAGAGGCGACGTCCCGGACCAACCGGCGGCGTCTTCTACAATACTGACCTGGCCGTCACCCTGGATAGAAGCGTTTCCTAGAACGGCCTGGATGCAAGAGAAGATGCTGCGGAAGGTTGGACCTCGTATTTCGCATTCAAACATCGTGGTTCCGAATTGTCGCCCGTCCTTACCCTCAAGGATGTGAATGTTTTCCCGCGGGACCACGAAAATGAGACACACTACGGGAGGAATTTCCCGCCACCCCTTGAATCGCCCATGTTCGCGACCAATGACAGCACGCCGCGGACTGAAGGCGTCTAAACTGCACACTCCTCGAAGATATAGCTGGCAGCATAGCTCCGTGTAGTCATTTGAGCCCAGCATCCGGTTGCGATCCGTGCTCAGCAGTTCGAATACATTATCCATGACCGCCGACCAGTCGGACCGAATCCTGGATTTGATATGGCCAAGCAGGGCAGCAAATGTTGCGGGGTGATAATGGACGATATCCTGACCCAAGTCTGCGAACATCTGCTTGTGAATGTGGAATAATACGTTGGCCAGGGCAAGTGGATCGGAAAATGAAGGAATTACTACAATCTCCCCATCGGTGTTCGGTAACCCGACCGGATATTGGAGTTTCCAACCGATTCTCTGACGAATCCTCGGCGGAAAGGGGACTTCATGCAAGCCTGCCTCGGGAATAGCCGTAAACTGCGCAATGAAATTCGCAGGGGAGACTCCCAACAGCAAACCGATCGTCGGAACATCTGCGCACAAAAGCTTGACGAAATCGGAAGCTTCGCTGCCTCCAATCTCTTTTTGAAGGACAGCTTCGGTATATAGCACTGATGTTGGGCCACAAACAAGCAGTGGGATAGCAGCGATGAGAACATTGAGCAACCCAACGTGATCAGCGATGTTAGAGGAGTCGATCACATCGAAACTGGTTGGTGCGCTCATTATCCCGTCATACTCACCGCTGTCCAAAACCAGCTCTGCGGCGGTCCAGGAATTAACATATAAATGGCTATCTGGATGTGCCGATGCCGTTTTCAAGTGAGTTAACCTCCGGCAGAATGGGAGTGCGTCTCCTATGAACAGTCGGATTGTGATCGTTGGCTGCGAGGACGATACGGCGATTTTGAATGCAGAGCACCATTCCTGAAACTGTGACTGTGCGCACAAAACCAGCTGCTCCACCGTGACTTTCTCTGCGGACGGATCCAAAAAAGCAGAGGCAAGATGAAAACCATGCAAGGGATAGGTTCCGTAGTGGAGAGTGCAACGGTCACCCACAAGAGAAGTCGAGGAAGATTCGGAGTAAACGAAAGTCGGGTTGATAAATATCGCAGAGGCGACATCTGTGGCTGATAAGGAGACAGTTCCAGTCGTCCAGTAATGAATGAAGTGCATGCGCAGCATCTGCTGAACGCACATTGCGAATGGCCCGGCAGGACGAGAAGTATCGGGTACAAGTTGGTATGGACCGTGACGTGCTTCAAACTCGCGAGTGAAAGAGGAAAAAAGTTCTATGTGCTTTTGCGGGGGATAAAATTCGGCCTGGGCATAAAGCCTCAAGTACCGACGTAGGTGAGATAGGGTGTAGACGCTGCAGAACCTCAAAACCCCGGAATAGGCAGATGTTTGCCAAGTTTCCAGGTCGCGAGTGATATCGAGAAGTTTCTTGGACTGAGAAATCAGGAGCGCAAATGAGGTTTGGTCAATCTTGATGTGATAGAATATGTTCCATATACGATGATTCTGATGTCCATCGTATATCAGAGTGAAGAGTAAGAGATTGCGAGCTGCAAAGGATGGATTGAAGTTCAGATTTCCAAGCAAAGGGGTACGACGTACCTGTCACGGCTGGTTCAATATCGCAAGCCGTCACGTCTAGGGCACACCGCTCTAAGAAAAAAGAGAGTTAGATGACGATATTTCAGGGAAGGAACCCGACTTGCGGACGAGAGGATCGGCATGGAGCGTATACAATATGTTACGCGGGTCCCCACAGCCCAGCAATAACACGGTGGCCGATTTCTCAAGAGGAAGATTATCGGTGAGGCAGATGGCAGTCGAATTTCCGAGGGTAGAAGAACGATTTAGGCCAAAGCACAGTATGAGACATGGTGGTTGAAAGACCGCGCAGTCGCCCGTGAGAGATCGGGATTCATCGAGAGTTTGCACGAGGCTCGGCGAACCTGTATTTTGGAAGCTTGGGTGACGTGCGCGTCTAGATAGGCCCAGCAGAATTAGATAGGCTTTCAACTAAAGCGTCCTTGGACAAAAAGGCGTTCATTTCAGCGTCTTCATGCTGCGCCTGGGATTACCATCAGGCTGCCTACTAATGACATTATTCCGTCAGGACTCGCGTCACTCAGAGGACAAGGGGATGAGGGCGAAAGCTGAGAGGGGCGGCAGATTACATCAGCAAATGATTGGATCAGTGGTCAAAGCGACACATATCTAAGAAATTAAAGTAGCTCACAAGACATTCATTTCTTTCGCTTCCTGCTCAGCACGATTATTGTCATCAATGCGCACAGCTCATCATATGAGGGAATGACAGCAAGCATCATATTCGCCCAAAAGATATTTTAACCCGGCGGGAATTACTCAGTAGACATAACCCAGAAGTTTCCCTCCAACGTTCTTGCGCCTTGCCTCCTCGTGGTCCAGGATACCACTGCTGGTGGTCTACGACTATGAGCCATACATCGAGCTGGGGCGTGAATAAAAACTTACGAGGATGATGATTCCGAACCCTCTGGCCGGCAATAACAAGTTAACCCAGCTTTCAATCTGGGTAACCTGGACATTGAAACGAGGGGAGATGACTCCAGTTTTATTTAGGCGGCCATTCAGCTGAATGACAATCTTGCCCGAACGGTGGTCGTCGATGATTTCGAATTCGTTGATGTAACCTTTCAATGGATGTCAGTATAGACCCAGACAGACCACGACCAACAAGAAGGGAAGAGGATGTGTTCCCATCTGTGAACCCACAGCCTGTGGGGCAGAGGTGTGGGTTGTATGGTATCCGGGAACAGGTGTATGATTTTCCGGAGCGTTAAAACGAGTAACGGGTAGAGGCAAGACCCACGTCAACCGTAGTTATCACTCCGGGGTACCCATACGTAGAAAGAAGAGCAAAGAAGGGAGGCTGACCGTGGCGTTGCATGACAGACAAGAACTTCACGACAACTTTTGAGGACGGCCGGATGAGCACCTGGCGTTTACCGCGACGCTCGGCATTGACGATGTTGTTGAGGCAATCGTTCTATAGAACTGTTAACGCAGAATATCGGAGGCAAAACAATACACGTACGAGGACAGAGATTCGGACCATTTTTGCTGCTTAAAGGTGAGTTGCGTCGATAAACCCAGGAATGAGTGTCGTGCTATGAAGAGCGCGAGTCAAACGGGCTGTCGGGAGATACAATGAGAAAGAGACGAAGGCCAGGTTCTGGGCAGAGCTGGAGAGGTCATTTACCTTGGATCGTGGGGGAGCAGAAGAAGGAATAAATTCCGCGTCTTGTCCTCTATTTGTCGTTGTTGAATCCAGTGGTCCTATGCAGTTGCATCACGTGAACTTGCTCGTCTCCTCCAGCAAATTAATCCTCACTCAAGATGGTGTGTATCTCGCCAACGCTGCTGCCGACACCGAGCTCATATTGTCGCAGGGACGTGTCCGCACCAAAACCACCAAGCGTGCCTCGCGCGTTCTCATTGAAAAATAGTCAGTGCAACTCTTCACCGAAACAGCCGTCAAAACTCATCCATCTCGCCAGCTACCCCCGCCTCACGCTCGACTTCCACACCAACAAGCGTATCATCGATGAAGTCGTCAGTTGCTGTCTTTCCGATCGTTTCTGGCCCATACTTACGCCTAAACACAGGCGGTAGTCCCTTCAAAGCGCCTCCGCAACAAAATCTCCGGCTTCACCACCCATCTTATGAAGCGCATTCAGAAGGGGCCCGTCCGTGGTATCTCCTTCAAGCTGCAAGAAGAGGAGAGAGAACGGAAGGACAACTACGTCCCCGAGGTTTCCGCTCTCGACACCTCGGCTTCTGGAGGCCTGGAGATCGACCCCGATACCAAGGTGAGTTCTCATCTGTTCACCGCATATTTCGCGCATTTAAGGCATTTTATCAGGCTCTCCTCACGGCCTTGAACTTCGACTCCATTCCCGTCTCCATTGTTGTCCCGGTGACCGCGCAGCCTGAGCGCAGCGGCCCTGGCGGCCCCAGACGGGAGAGGCGGAACGTTCCCGGCGCTGCCCCCCGGTAAACATCCACATCTTGTTGCATGAAGTATGGTACATGTGTGTTTTACCCGCGAAAATTTTATGCTATGCCATATTCGTGCCTAAATCAACTCGAAACACTGCCAGCGTGGATTGCCATTCGGGATGTTTTATTTTTCTGCAACTATTCGTGCAAAGTCGCCGTGGTGCCGTGGCTTTTTGCGGGGTTGCATCTATCTGCTTTGCTAAAGACACCAGGTCGCGAGTGAGCTTAGGCCGATGTGCCGTTACGAGAAAACTTGATGCTTCTTCGCCAGAACAAGTCTCCAACCGTGACACGATGTGGCTTCTCTCCCGGTCCGGGAGCTCGATATCTCGATGACTTCAGGCTTATCCGAATCGTTATGCCCCGCTGACAACGTCCACCCTGTTGACTTTCATAATGCTCAAATTCATTGCTTGCCTTGCGGTCGGGCAAGCGGCTGCGACACATATCTTCAAAGCTCCTCGACTTGGGCTTCAGGAGCGTTTCAATAGCCCTGTTGTCGATAATATAAGCCCGAATGACCCGTTGTTTATCGAGGTTCAGCGCCCTGGCAATATTACTTGACGACTTGGTTAATTCTGCCTATTCGGCAGATGCCCCTGGACCATTTTAATACCAGCAATCGGGCAACTTTTCCCAACCGCTATTGGGTCAACTCGACATATTATGAAGCCGGCGGCCCAGTGTTTGGTTCGTTTTTCATTTCATCCTCCACCGGTTCACCGAGGCTGAGTTGCACGTTAGTGTTCGACTCTGGGGAGCAGAATGCGGAACCGCTCCTCCCGTACTACCTTCAGGTACTAGGACTTTTGGAATTATTTCTTATGTATCGGAGAATGTGAACATTATCTAGGAATATCATGGCCTCTCCGCAGTCATGCAACTCGCAAAACGATACCGGGGAATTGCGTTTTTGTGGGAGCACAGGTTCTACGGCGACTCGCTCCCTTTCCCCGTCAATGTAACTCTTCCCCTGCACGATCTTCACATTCGAGGGCTGATCTCCAATTTATAGGAAAATACCACCGCAGAGCAGTGGAAGTACCTGAACACAGAACAAGCCCTTGAAGACGTCGTTTTCTTCGCCGATTCTTTCCCACAAACTGGACACCTCGCTAACGCGTCCTCGACTAATCCCAGTCAACTCCCTATCCACCCATCTTCTGTGCCTTGGGTCTTCCTAGGCGGTTCTTATCCCGGGATCAGAGGCGCTTTACTTCGCCAGCGTAATCCAAGCACTATTTTTGCTTCTTGGGCTTCCTCGGCACCTGTGGAGGTGACAAACAATCTCATTGCTGTGATTTCCCTTATTATTCGAGCACATAGGCACAAGTAGACATGGCGAGCTATTATAAAGCTGCGGAACGGAGTCTGACCAGAAACTGCTCTGCCGACTGGGTCGCGGTAACCAAGTAAGTATGTGTTTGAGCATGCACCATACAAGATCCAATAATTTGGTCGCAGGTTTGTCGACGACACTCTCAACGGCTCGAATGAGACGCTCAAAATCGATATCAAGTTTGACTTGCTCAAGGCGAGACTCAGCGGCCCGGGTGGGAACACTACGGGTGCCGACGGCCTGACAAGGCAACAGGCAAATGATACCAGTAACGTCGACGCGGCCAGCATATTGATGGACCCCTTGGACTTTTATCAGGTATACAGACCCTAGAATAAAACGTGTTCGACGCTGACGCGAAGATAGTACTACGGGTTCCAAGACTCGGTTCTCCCATTCTGCAATCTTCTAGAAACTCAGAACTCGACCGCACAACCCGTTGAGGATGGTATCGCTGCGTCGCTCGGTATCGACGCTGCCTTTGACTCCTTCCTCGTTGCTGTGGCTGAACTCGACTACAACTCCATACCTGGGGACCCGGATGATCCTGTTCAGGACCGTTCCTGGATGAGGCAGTACTGCTCTGAATACGGTGCCCCTCTGTTCCACACCCAACATCCTTCTTTAGCTGATACTCTGCAAGGGTTTTACCAGCGAGGAGACCCAACAAACCCGCTTTCGATTGAGACATCCTTCCTATCGCTAGAGCTGTTCCAGCAACAATGTAGCGAGACTTTTCCCGACCTTCCGCCTTCCCCTCAGGTGCAGCTTATCAATAAATACGGTGGGTGGAACATGACCCCTTCCAACATCATGTTCACCAACGGCGAATGTGAGCCTTTCCATCAACCCTTTTCTGGGACTGGATTTTTTCTCGGCAGTTGATCCTTGGCGAACCATGGGCCTCGCCTCTATCGAGCCGAACTCTCCTCAACGCAAACCCACAGCATCCGTACCAGCGTAAGCGCTCGTTTCAGGAGGAGACCACCTCCTGCTCACCGGCCCCTTTCAGATGTCATTCTCCTGCTCCTGGCGACTCGTTCTTCGGGCTGACCCACTCCCAAATGGTGCACGTTTCCGATATGCGGGTGCTCCTTGTCCCAGACGCAAACCATTCCGACTTCAAAACCGTCGGTTTCTATAGCCCGATTTCACAGGCACCATTCTATACGGGCCTCGGTCTATTCCAACTGGCCTTGGATGAATGGTTGCCTTGCTTTCACAGTAGCGTACTCGATATGTAGTTCCATTATGTTTTTAGCCTTTTATTACAACGATCAAAGGCGAGGCTCGAGTATTCAGTCTCTTGTTGGACGCAATCAGTCTGCAGGTTGGCTGCAAATGTGGAGGAGGAAGCAAGACGACCTGGGGAGTACGCCCAAAGTATCTCAGAGCTTTATTCCTGGTAGCTAACGATGTCAACTACCTACTGTACAAACTGTGTGCTACGGGACATGCGAGAAGAGGAAAATAACGGGCGAGATGCTGCTGGTCGATGTCGAGGGATGTGATATGTGTGTGGAATGGGATGGTTGAGTTGAGTTGTGCAAAAGTTATAAGCCGGAAGAAGCAAGCTGGATACAAGACCAGAAGAAGAGAACCACGCGTAAATCTAACCCCGTGGGCTATCGCACACGGAGCACTTGTCCTTGATGTCGGGCCCGTTCGACAGCATACACGTCCCGCACGTCCACGACCCCGCCGCATTCGCGGGCTTTGGCGGTGCCGCCCCCGCAGCAGCCCAGTTAAATCCTTGTACGGGGGCTTTCTCGGGCGCGGCGCGCGGGGTCTCGCACACACTGCACTTGTCCGTGACCTCGGGCCCATTCGACAGCATGCATGTCCCACATGTCCACGAGCCCGACGCGTCCTTGGGCTTGGGTGGGGCCGCTCCGGCTGCGGCCCAGTTGAAGCCCTGCACCGGCTTCACCTCCTCGCGTGCTTTCCCTTTGCCCTTGTCCTGCGCCGGCGGCGCAGCAAAATCGAACATCGGCAGCGCGCCCTTATCGATCCGGCGGGCTGCCTCGCGTGCTTTGGCATGCTCCGGCCCCGGGGCATTCGTGAGCACGGAAAACACAAACGAGGGGAGCGTGCTCGGCGCCATCATGCGCGCTGCGTCCTTCGGATCCTGAGTCAGCCCCGCTTTGGCGGTCTCTCTGTATAGCGATGCCGCAGGAGCGGGGGCGGGGACGATCTTGGGCTGCGGTGGTGGCGGCGGATCCATGGGGAACAAATTCTTCGGCTTGTCTACCACGGGCGGCGGCGTCGGCGGCGCAAACGAGTAGCGCAGCTTGGAAGGCTCCTTCGGTGCGCTGGTGGCGATCGGCTTGGGGCCCAGCCGGAAGTCGAACCCGCTGCCAAGCGTGTTGGTACTTGCGCTGGCTCCCAGAGTGAATCCAGCCCCATTCCCAGTCCCAGCGTCGCTAAAGCCTGACGGGGCCGAAACGGACGCCGAGAACGAAAAAGACGTGGTAGAAACAGGCGGTGCTGGCTCTGCATCTTTCTTTGGGACGCTGGCCCCATTCAGCATACCGCCATTCGCGGGCGCACTTCCGTTCACCACAGGCAGGCGCGCGCGCTTCGCCGCGGGCGCCCCAGCATCCCGCTCCTCTTGATCCTTTTCCCCCGCGTCCGCATCCACATCTGTCTCCATGTGCTGAGGCTCGAGGCGGGGACTGCGGCGTGGCGCTGGTACCGGTGGCGCTGCGAGACTGTTCAGGCTTGCAGTGGCGTTGAAGTGAGCCGGCGGGCGTGAGCGCTTGCTCCCCTTCGGTAGCGTTGCTTCGATGATGGCCTGCGGGGGAAGCACTTCCCTCTTCTTCTCCTTCTCCTCCCGCTCCTTCTCTTCCTTTTCCTTGGCCGCGTTCTCTTCCCTCTCCTTTGCCTCCCGCGCCTTCCGCTCCGCCGGCCTTCCCGTCGCGCGCGCGCGCTTGCGGTTCGCAGCATCGGGCGGATGCGTGTTTGTGACACGCACGCCGACGGGGCTCGCGCTCTGATACGGGTTGCGCACGTCCGCACTCTTTGGCGGCGCTTCCGCGTCCGCATCGCGGATCAGTGCGGTGAGGAGCGCCGCGGCCTTGGTAGGCGTGCCTTGCGCGGGCGAGGAGCCGTTGGAGGACACGGATGAAGCGGGAGAACCGCCCCACGCCTGCCGCAGCGGCGACGGGTGTGCGGGCGTCGAATGGACCTTGATCATCGCCGTGCGGGCGGGCGTAGTGGCCGGGGCGCCGGGAGCAGCAGCAGTTGAACCGGAGATGGGGGACGACGCAGGCGTGCTGCTGAGGGGGAAAGGGAAGTACTTCGACGCGGCGATGCGCGTGGGAGACGGGCCCGGAGCAGCAGATCGCGGGACGGGCGGCGGAGTCGCAGCCGGAGGAGTCTCGAGGCGGCGGCGCTTCGGCGAGGCGTCGTTTTGCGCTGGGGAGTCCCGGAAAACCAAGCGCTCGGGGGAGGCACGCGGCGTGCCAAAGGCGGGGGACGCGTAGCGGTTCTTGGATGGGCGGGCGGAGCCACCACCAGACCAGCGGTAGACACCGTTCGGGTTCTTGGTGAGGGTCTTGCGTGGGGAGCCGCCTGACACGGCAGTGGTCGAGGAGGAGGTGCCAAGAGTGAAGATGTCATTGGGGACGGTCGGGGAGTTGCCGCGTGCGGGTGTGGAGGGGAGGCTCGCGCTGGTGGAGAAGCGGAAAGGCTCTGGTTTTTCTTCGACTGGTCAAATAAATAAAAAGTCAGCGGTTGAGCGCGGAGATGGGTGATATACGAACCAGGAGTGCTCTTGTGTATGAGTGAAATAAGACCCTCTGCCTCGAGAGGTGAAATGGTCTGTCCACGGCGCTGCTCAAGAAAGGCCGCAACAGTGTCCAAATTTTTCTTGGGCGAAGACGAGTCGGGTAGAAGGTATGGCATGGGCTCCATAGGAGGTTGGGCAGGTGCAGTGAGGTTGTGGACCATCTGAAATGCGGTTAATATACAAGAAAAGAGCCAAAGCAGGCGCCAAAGCGCACCTGGCGCCCGCGAGCCGAGAGTGACTCTGGGGGACCCTCGTCGGATGGGGAGTCGGACTCTGGCTCGTCGTCGTCGTCGACATCGATGGGGGAGATTGAGCGAGAGTCCGAACGGAGACGGAGAGGATTGAGGTAATTCAAGAGACCAGTCGCGATCGCCCATGGCTAAAGCACCGTAAATTATCCAAAAAACGCGGTGAAAATGAGAGAACAGACGGATTTCTTGGGGGGAGCTGGCTTTGGGCGAGAATACGGGAGAGACGCGGCAGAACGAGCTGCGCTGCGACGAGGCTGCGAGCGGACAGCGCCGGCCATGGTGGCAGAAGAGAAGGGTGGACAAGGTAAACACAGCCACACACGAGGCTTCTTCACAAATTTGAACAAGGTTCACCTCAGAAAAACAAGGTTCACCTTCATTCTGCATGCTCTCAAATCGACCCACAGAGTATCAGAAACAACACAGCATTGTTCAACGCGCCGATGGATCCATCTCCTTCGCCCCAATCAACCGATTCGCCCTCACCCTGCCACCCGAGCTCACCTCGGAAATATTTCTGCATTGTCTGCCAGACGACACCAAATTCATCCTTCCCGAGCCTGCCAGTGCACCTCTGCTTCTGTGTCGCATTTGCCGCCAGTGGAGGCGGATAGCATTGGCCACTCCCGGCCTTTGGGCCTCATTGTATATCGATCTCGCTTGGTTTTTCCCAGAGTATCCAGGCCTCCCAGGACCGACCAGTCTACCCGGACCGGCAGACATAGATTTGGGTGCTTTCTTCCGCGACTGGTTGTCTAATGCGAGAGGCATGCCACTCTCGCTTCAAGTGGAGGACGACCCCAAGTACGATTCTGATGAACCCATCGACTCTGCTGGACTTCGTGCAGTGCTCAGAATGATTGGCCAGCTTTCAGCCCAGTGGAAAAACATGGCCCTCCGCATCTCCCCGGGATATTTTTGCGATGCCCACCCCTCCGATACATCATTCCTTTGGCTCAAGGAGTTGTCTGTTCCGCAGGTTCAAATGTCCAAAACGCCGTGGATGTCGTCCATTCCTTGGGTACAACTCACGAGATTTCGTTCAGAAATGATGAGTGTTTCTGAATGTGTTGACGTTCTCCGCAACGGTCCCAATCTCGTGGAATGTGCATTTTCCGTATTTCGACAGGGCTCTCCCGTTGCCTCCCTTCTTCCACCTCTTAATCTTCGGGATTTGGCGGTCACGGATGAAACCACGGATCTTCTTGTCGAGAACCTACTACAGCACTTGACCTCACCAGCATTGCGATGCTTTACTCTGATGTTTGACACCAGGCGGCATGTTCACCATGACATTTCCAAGTCGGGGCTCATTGCCTTTGCGTCCCGATCCTGTACCCGGCTTCAGAAGTTGACCCTATGCCTGCTACCTACCACGGAAGCACTCCTTATACAATTCCTGCGATCCTTTCCTTCCGTCCTAACCCTTCGACTTCAACTTCGTAAAGCCACAGACGACCTAATCCGCCATCTTAAAAGCGACGTTGAACTCCTCCCTAACTTGGAGTCCTTTCACATCGTCCAAAATTTGCCTCGCACGACAGCCCCAGATGTAAATGGGTTGCTCGAAATGCTTGCAACCAGATGCTTAGAGAGCCACCACAAAGCTCGCATGCGATCTTTCCAGTTTGAGCATTGCTGCTCAACGAAGATGGAACGATTGTCGACTGCAATGCAACAAGATCCAAGGTTTCTTTCATTGAAAAAACACGGCGTGCAGGTGTATGTTGGGGTCTTGCGGTGGCACGACGATGCGCCGTGGCATGTCTTTGGGTCTTAGAATGTCGGCCAAACAGATGGAGCAATTCCGAGTAGATTATTAGAAACCCAGTCGTTTGACTCATCCCTGTCCACAGATTTCGCCAGTTTAAAAACTTGATCATGAGCTCGCGCGTATGTTTGTACTTGTGTACGCGTTTATTCTCTCCACAAAATTGGACTTTGGTGTTATGTCCTGGCAGGTTTTTGAAAAAAAGTTTTTTTCAAAAACTACTCTACAGTGGTGAAAAGGAGCACTTCCCGCACCATCCTAATGTGTCCCTCGATTAGTTGGTTATGTTCCTGTTTTCTCTACGTCATAGTTTTGCCTCGCGTGTGTTCGAACCTGCCTTGTGTTTTCTTTTTCTTTTTGATCTGTATCGCATCCTTTTCTTTCTGTTCTCTCCATGGACTTTCCCTTCTTCTCTCTGATTCACCTCTGTTGCAACCCGGACCTTTCGAAATCAAGCGTGGCAAAGAAAATAGCATTCGTACATTCATAGTCCCATCTACATTGAATGGAATTACCTACTATTTACCAGACATAGTGAACCGCTCCTCGGTTCTCGGTGGTGGGACCTCTCGGACCCCGCCGTTGGTCACTGCGCTGGCGCAGATGCCGCGATCCCCAACCACGTACGCGCCACCGCCGTGCTCGCTCTTACCAGTCACCGGTGCCGCTTACACCAGCATACCCATCGTACCCAACATGGTCTGTGCTGTTGCCAACGCCGCCAGCGGTCATGGCCCATTCGCACACACAGGGCGTGGGTGGCGGCGGCACGGTGGGGGCGGAGCGTGAAGATCCGCAGGGAGGGGGATGCCCATGGGCACTGGCGTCGTCCCTCAGACGCCGGGCCCGATTGTATTGGTTGCTGGCGGCGGGGGCAGGCGGCTCGCTCCCCAGTCCCTCACTCACGTGGAGCGTCCAGCGCCATGCGGGATGCGACCTGTACTTCCCCACCATGTCGACGTCGCCCTCGATGCTGCAAGTAGTAGAGGCGTACCCGAGCACGATGAGGTGCCGCACGTTCGGGCTCGCGGCGACGACGCACTGGGGCTGGCGCGTCTCTGTGGGGTCCTGTGCTGCTGATCCGTGTCGAGGACAAACTCCTCAACAGCGCCGCGAGCGGTGCGTGCGCTCGAGCGTCCGGCACAGCAGCCGCCCGACCCGAGGGTTCTTGAGGGGGGATGCTAGTCCGCCGAAGATGAGCACGTTGCGCTCGCAGGTAACCATTTGGAAGACGCCGCCCGCAATGGCTCCGTGCGCGGGGCGGTCATGCCAGAGACAACATTGCGGATCCGTAAAGTACGTGTCAGTATGTAAAAGATGGACCCCACTGAAGACATACGTGATCTTCTTGCTCGCTACACAGATCTAAAACAGAACAGCAAACAGCCGAAGTCGTAAGGCACTTTCTGAGGCCACTACAAGCAAATCAGTTATGAATGAGTACAAGAAAACAGTTCTTACTGTGTTTCTTCTCGTAGATGAGCCGCGGGTGTGGAGCACAAAGTGCTGATGCAGGGGGCCGTGACGACCGTGTCAGCAGAAACAGGCTGCACATCTGTCAACGTGGCCATTGCTGTCTTGATGCCGCCGTAGGTCCCGACTTTTGGGGTCCAGAAGACAGTGCCGCTGGAGAAGAAGTCCGAATTGAGGCCGAAGATGCGCCAAAATGAGGACGGAGGACTAGGATGATGAAGCAAAGATAAGGATTTCGTGCTTGGATTTGAGACTGGAGATGGGCCAAAGGTCTGGATTTCAGCAAAAGTGAGGGTTCCGAGTCTGAAAGATTGAGGTGTGAAGATAAACAAGGGAGCCAAAAGGGAGTGATAAAAAGGAAGAAGAAGAAGAAGAAGGTACGGCGAAGAGAGAACGTGTCGTGAGAACAATTGCCTGAGTTTGGGCATACAAGTCATGCCCAAATTTGGGCATGACGGCTGCCAGGGCACTGCACCAGAGTCAAAATTGGTTGCAACACCCAGTCATGTCAATAGCCTCCTCAAATCGACGCACAGAGTATCAAAAACAACAAAGCATCGTTCAACGCGCCGATGGATCCCTCACATTTGCGCCGATAAATCGTGTCGCGCTCACGCTTCCCCCAGAACTCACGTCAATGATATTTTTTCATTGTCTGCCAGAGGCCGAATTCATCGAGCCTAATACCTCCGCCGCCCCTCTGGTACTCCTTCGGATCTGCCGCCAATGGAGATACATCGCATTGTCGACCCCTGCCCTCTGGGCCTCCTTATACATCGACCTCAATCGGTTTGGTCTGCCCCAGCAGGGTTTTGACGATCTTATATGCGATTGGCTTTCCAGGTCCGGGGATATGCCGCTCTCGATCCAGTTACATGACGATTACTGTTGCTTTGACAGTCCCGTCGACGAGGATCAATTGCAGGAAGTGCTCGCAATGATTGGAGGACTTTCGGCACGATGGCAGACCATTTGGTTCTCCGTCTTTCCGCACGATCTGGACGATCTCTTTCCGGTAGGGGCAAATTTTCGCCGCTTGCAGAAGTTGAGCATGGAGAGTCGGTGCGACTTCACCGGTTACAATGATTTCCCGGAATATCCGCCATATGAGTTGAAGGACGCACATTCGCTTCGCGAGATTCAGCTCTATAGCGCACCATGGCCAAAACTAACCGTACCCTGGGCATCGCTGAGGATTTACGGTTCAGAGAAAATCAATGTTTCCGAGAGCGTTGATATCTTGCGAAAAGGCACCAGCCTTTCACAATGCACTCTCTCCCTCATTCACAGCGTCTACAAAACCCCCATCCCATCCCATCCTCCCATCACTAATATCCGAGACCTTACACTGAGCGAGCGCGCGGACGGTACAGAACCACTTCTCGTGATGGACCTGCTCCGGTGCTTGACACTGCCCGCTCTGGAGCATCTCGCCCTCAAATTCCGGGACCCAGAGGATCGCCCGCCCGCCGATGTCACCGAATTCATTTTCTTCGCCTCTCGCTCCTCCCTGCGGCAGCTCCAAGTGTTAACCCTTTGTCTCATGCCCGCCTCAGAGACCGGACTGCTACAATGCCTGGAGTGCACGCAGTCCATCACCACCCTACAACTCCAGCTCCCCACATCCATGGCCGCCGTACTCGACCGACTTGCTCGCGATCCTGTGTTTCTTCCCCGGTTGGAATCCTTCCACATTGTCAATTTCTCCCCCTGTTACAGCGAAATAGACCCTGAGGTGTATCGGGGTCCGGGGGCGGAGAATATCATCGAAATGATTTCTTCGAGGTGGTATGCCCCGGCCGGACGCTCAGTTCAATTACGATCGTTCCGATTTGATCATAGTGGCACAGATGCAATGAACCTCTTCACGGCCAAAGTGATATCCGATCCAACGTACCAACTTTTAGAGGAAGCGGGGATGAATCTAACCATTGGAAAGATTCCGCGATTCTCTGATTCTATGTGGTATGTAGACTGGTGATGGGTGGTGGCATGTACGCGTATGACTTGATTGTGGTATTCGGTATCCTACGAATCCAAACCTGACTCACCATGCATGCGGACTGAACTGAGAGATACATACCATGTATTTTTTAGTGGACGCATCTATATCTACCCCTGTCCGAAGCTAGGAAAGAACTGAACCCTGTGTTCGACCCCAGTGGATACGGCGGCAGTCAGACATCCTTAGCGTCTCTTCGACTCGGATGACCTTGGTCGTTTCACTGCCCTCAGAGTCGAGTCTTATTGTCTCGATCCTTGTATTCTTTCGTGGTCTTGCGCTCCGCCGTGGCCAACCCCGGATATCGCCGGTCTTCAGGGCCTTTTGGGCCTTGTTTTGAGCGATCGCCAGCGGTTTTGAGAAAACAGGGCATCGGCTTGCGGGCGGCTGCAGTCTTCACTCCGTCCTTGGTGCCGTCGGCCGTGGATCTTGAGGACGACCCTCAAAGTTTTGCGCAACGGTCTTGAACCACCTTCAACTATTGACCAACCTTGCTTGTTAAATTGTTTTTTAGGCATCCTATTTCTCCAAGGTAATGGGATCGTCTTGACTATTGCGCAGTCCCTGGTCTTGAACCTTGCTCGTCGTGTTGCAACCCTCCTCTCGGATTAACTCGCAAGCGTCGTCCAAGCTCCAGATTTCAAGGCACAGGCTTGACTTTTATACATTTTCTCTTGTCAGGCGTCCACCGGGCAGTCTTAGATCTTGAAGGCCCTCGTGCCCTTCCTGTCGGCTAGGGTCTTTGAGCTTGGATAGTTTTCCGGGGAGGCTTGCGTTTTGACAGTTTCCCACATAGGTCTTGAGCTGGAGTCGACGTCTCAGCGTCGTTGAGGCCCTTGGGGTTTGAAGGCTCCTAGTAGCGTCCAACTCTCTTTGCCGCTCGACAAACATCTTGGGTCTTGTCCGAGGTCTTGAAGCACCGTAGCAATATATCACATCCTCGCCTTTTCTCTTGAGGACGCAGATGTCGCGCTTCGTCTTGGGTACTACCCAATCGAATTCTTGGACCGTCCTACACGCTCGGGGTTTTGAGGGTTGCCTGGACTCTTCAGGCGAAATCTTGCCTCTTGCAACAGTATCCCACTGAGGTCTTGAAATGCGTTCCGGCAGGATCGTTATTACTGGAGCCTTCACTCTTCATTCCTGCGCAGCATCCCAGTCTTGACACGATTACAGGCGTCAACTCCGGTCTGAGAGCTTATTAAAAGCCTTGCGTGCGGTCGTCAATGTCGACGTCGAGTACAGGTATTCGGAGAGTGCGAGGAGCCGTTCCTGGGCATCGTACGAGGGCGGGGCGAGCCAGCGGAGGTGGGGGTACTGGGCGACACGCAACAAGCCCACGGGTAGAGGGGACGATGGGAGGAGCTGCGTTTGGGCTTTACCAAGGATTTTGTACACGGCGAGCAGCACAAACGCGTGGGTCTGGCAGCGGGGTCTCAGGTGCGACGCGAGGCCAGCCGCCAAGCTACCGAGGCGCTCGAACGAAGCCTTGCCCGACAGCAAGGCGGTGGGCGGGCTGGTTGTTGGTGAGAAGGGAAGGGAGGTGGAATAGCGAGATGGTGGGGTAGGGCGAGAGAGAGGTGCTAGTGGCTGACAAGATTCGACGGCTTTCGAATGCACGTGATCGCTTTCTCGATTTTTGGACATTTATTTTCCGAGTCAATTTCTCAGATACTTTTATCCAGGAGGGCTCAGATCGGGCACTGGTAAGACCTTGGCATGGTCCCAACTTCTTTTACCGAGGTATAGACAAATAACATTCAGAAATTAATATGCAATATTTACATGCTTGTTTCCAAACTCCTCCCACCGACCAAGTGCATCGACTATAAAATGGGCGACATCCTTTCTGGAAACGGTGTACCCACCCAACTCGTCCTCGCTAACACGGTACATTTTTCCTTTCCCAGTTGATTGCACTTTGTCGGCCACACATTTGCCATCGGTCAGTAATGCAGGCCGGATTACCAGGACGCGCTTGAGCGTTCCGGGGCCAGGGAGGCCTTTCCTCTCCGTCCATTGTGTACCCATGACATCGGTGGTGGGCTCTCCATCGGCGTCGGAGTTCCACGCCCACCCTGCGCAGTACGCGAGGACGCGCTCCATGCCTAATTTGTCTTGGTGGGGGCCTTTAATCATAGCATACAGCGGCTTCAGCATAAGCGGGAGGGCGGCATGTGCAGTTGTAGTCAGTCCAGTGGACGATATAGTGATGATGCGAGGCTGTGAGGCATCACTGTATGTGGGCATCGTGCAGAGGACATTGAATATGCACTGGGTGACGAGGTTGTGCGGTTTCAAGACGAAACCCTCAGAAATGGAGAAAGATGAAGCAGATGGCCTCCCGCCTATACACTGGGTCAGAGAGTGAGGGCCTATCTGGAGACGGAGACTTGCCAATGGAAAAGAGAAGCAAGTCTACGACACCTGCTTCATTCCAAGCAAGTCGAGTGTCTGCTTCATTCAGCGCGTCTCCTTTGAGGAGGCGTGCATGTCCAGATTTGACATAGCTTTGTATGAGAGCGTCCTTGTCGAAAATATCAGGCGAGCGGAGGAGAAATGTCACTGTCGCGCCTCTCTCTGCAGTCCGTATGAGTCTCAGAGAGGCGTAAACTTAAGAGAGGATTTTCCCCACCTAGAAGGCGAACAGCAGAGAAATAGCCGATATTGCGGGAGGCACCAAAGGAGAGGACATTCAAGTTCAAGGACACCATGGGGAGGTTGATGGAGTGGATCGCATTGAAGACAATTTATACGTGGTAGCACCAGTGATGCGGCTTTGATGAGCCTGGTACGCGTCCTCCCGTGGTAGTACGCGTCCCTGGTAGTTCGGCAACGCAATAGACTGCGCCGCATTCAGGAGGGTCGCAGCGCAGCCGCTAAGTAGGGCCGCTCATTTGCGGGTGTGACGGGACGGTGGGCAAACCTATTGAACACGACAGTCCGCAGCAGTTTCACCTTTATTGAGCGAGGAGCGAGCTAGATACAATAAAGCGTATGTCAAGAGAGGTTAAGACTTACCGTGCCAAGAAGCGTTTGTACATATGACTCAGTCACTCAGTAGTACTACTAAGTAGAGAGGAGTGAGGGAGTCGAGAGACTCGAGACGAAGTTCGCGGATGCACGTGATCGCTTTCTGGCCATCATGAATCTGATCAATATCTGATCGAATAATTTTGCTCAGCGGCATCACAAAATCAGGCCTCAGGCTTGAGGGACATCGGAACAGGTGGAGACGGTCTCAAATTCTTTAACTGCGACATGTATATACGAGGTTTAACTTTGCCAAATAGTCAACTAATATGCTACATTTACATGCTTGTTTTCGAACTCATCCCAACGGCCAAGTGCATCCGCTATAAAATGGGCGATATCCTTTCTGGAAATGGTGTACCCGCCCAACTCGTTCTCGCTGACGCGGTACATTTTCCCCTTTCCAGTTGACTCAACTTTGTCGGCCACACACTTGCCGTCCGTAAGGAATGCAGGCCGAATGATCAGGACGTGTTTGAGCGTTCCGGGGCCAGGGAGGCCTTCTCGCTCCATCCATCGTTCACCCATGATGTCGGCGGTTGGCTCTCCATCGGCTTCAGAGTTCCACGCCCACCCGGCACAGTGCGCGATGACGCGCTCCAAGCCGACCTTGTCCTTGTGGGGGACATTGAGCATAGTATACATCGGCTTCATCAGTAGCGGGAGGGCGGCATGCGCGGTGGGGGTCAGTCCAGTGGACGAGATGGCGATGATTCGGGGCTGTGGGGCATCGCTGTATGTGGGCATCGTGCAGAGGACATTCAAAATGCATTGGGTGACGAGGTTGCGCGGCTCGATCACGATCCCTTTAGTGACGGAGAAAGATGGAGTTCCGCCTTTAAGCAGGGTCAGTGAATGAGCCATTACACAGAGAAGGGGACTTGCCGACGGAGAAGAAGAGAACGTCCACGACGCCTGCTTCATTCCAAGCACGTCGAGTGTCTTCTTCCTTTGTCGCATCCCCTTTGAGGAGGCGTGCGTGTCCGGATTTGACATAGCTTTGGATGAGAGCGTCGTTGTCGAAGACAGCAGTCGAGCGGAGGACGAATGTCACTGTCGCTCCTCTCTCTACATTCCCCGATGAGTCTCAGAGAGGCGTAAGGAACGTTTTCCCTCACCGAGAAGGCGAAGCGCAGACAAATAACCGATATTGCGAGAGGCGCCGAAGGCGAGGACATTGTAGTTCAAGGATGCCATGGAGGGAATGATGGAGTGGATCGCATTCAAGACAATTTATATGATGCGCCATACGGTTGAACGCAGCATGCCCGAGGCGCCCCACTCGCAGTAAATTGCCTTCGGGCATTATTCGGCCAGGACGTGCGCGCACAGGGAAAGTTTTGATGGGAAAGATCGTTTGCTTGGCAACGCAGTAGCACCCCGAGGCGCAGCAGGATCACCGAAGTGACGATGATCAGGATATCCAAATCGCGGCGCGTCAAAATGCTTGGGTTCAGCGACAGAATATATCCGTTTCAGGGCTCGAGCAAGAGATGTTCAACGCGCGGGAATGCCGACTTGGGGGAATGGGAAAGAGAGCATGACATCACGTGTCAGCATACGCTCTTTTAACCTAACTCTCGTCTGACCCGATGTCTCTGTGCGGTGCATCGAGCCGGGGAACCTTTGGTCGTGGAAAACCGGTGTGCCTCCTCCCGAAACTCCCAGAAACGCGCTTACCAGCCCCAGATCCAACGTAAAGTCGTCGGTAAGTAGAGTGAATCTCAGTAAATCAATATTATTCTAACGAGCACAAAGTCTGCGGCGACGGAGCTTGTGGTTCGTCCGTCTCTCGCGCCGCGTGCGCCATGCACATTGAACCTTATGACAGTACTTGTCTTTGGCAGGCAAAACCTCCCTCCTGAATGTCTTTACGCGAGGTGTGCCGCATATCTTTGCTTGCGTGCGCCGGCTAACGCCGAGCAGGTTTCTTCAGCCAGATATAGTGCGCTGAGCCTCACCGAAGACTTAGCAGTGAGCTGACATGTTTCCCACAGCGAACCGACGGTCTTTGAGAACTATGTGCATGACATTTATGTGGATGATCAGCAAGTTGAGCTGAGTCTGTGGGACACCGCGGGTGCGTCACACGCGCAGCTGCTGCATTGGTGCTGACTATCACGAAGGGCAGGAGGAGTTCGATCGCCTCCGGTCGCTGTCGTACGCCGAGACGCACGTTATCATGATATGCTTTTCGGTTCGTGGTATTCCAACTCTGCTTTCCCCCTTCGTTGACCCCTCGATAGGTGGACAACCCCATCTCGCTGGAGAACGTGGAGACCAAGGTGCGTTTTTGTGGGGTGCAACGCGTCGTTTCGGTGCTCACCAACGTGCGTCTCAGTGGTTGGAAGAGATATTAGAGTATTGTCCAGGCGTCAAGGTACGGGACTTATTATCTCCTTGCAGCACAAACTGATCCGCCACCAGCTCGTCCTCGTCGGTGCGTAATTGAATCCAATAGTATTGTTCCTATCGCTCAGTCTACGATAGCGCTGAAGTGTGACCTCCGGGATGACCGGCCCGTTAAGGAACGGTTGCAACGGTATGGCTCACATCCTGTGCAGTACGAAGAGGGGCTGGCTGTTGCGCGACGAATACGCGCGTCGCGGTACCTAGGTGCGTCGTGAGCGCCTACTAGCTGACGATCGAAACTCATCCAGCACAGAGTGTAGCTCGAAACACAATCGCGGGGTGACGGAGGTGTTTTATGAGGCCGCGCGAGTGTCGCTGAGCACACGCCCGAAGGGTTCGGAGGGGTGTATTGTGATGTGAGGGCGCTACTGGACTACGGACACTATTATCTACAGCCACTAATTTGGACCGCAGCGGTCCTATGCATGCTTTCCTGCTTGTCTTCACTCATTATCATGTACTTGTTGTACCTTCATACGCGTTCTGGGAGTATTCAATTGGGCATTTCCTCCTGCATGTCGCGACTGTAACGATATCAATAATATGTTGGTCCAACATGCAGCAGCACAGGACTAACTATTGACCAGGTCCAGAAGTTATACAAACCCGAATGTGTACTACATATGGGGCGCGCATTTTCCTCTTGGTAAATGTGTACCAAAGGTCAATGTTTGTAACCACCGCCAAGCCACCGCACATCACCATCGAAGCCTTCTTCAAAGCGGCGAGGGTCCGCAGCATTGACAGCAACAGGGCTCACTGAAAAGATACACGTCAGGGACAGCCCTCGGAAGGGAACAAGTGGATGCCAACCAAGACGTATCGGAAGGCGGGGTTCTTCCAGTCGGATATATCCTGCAGCCTAGTGACGCGCTCGTCGTATTGTACACCCTCGGCGACGATACGGTCGCGCTTCTTGTTCCCGAGAACAAAGACGAGGCGAAGCGCGAGAATGACAACAATCTCGAGTATGCGCGAGACCATGCAGCCGACGACGCCAGTGATGTATGTCGGTGCTTCCGACTCTTTGAACAGAAAGGGGCCGACAATGTTCCTAACATGCGGTGGGTTAGGAAACATTCGATAGTTACGCGGAGGACTGACCCAGCGGCGACGCCCAGGAAGACTGCAGCACTGGCGAGAGCTTTTTTGGTCTGGCCACCCACTGCAAGATTTAGGGTTAGCTGCGGCACGTCGTGGTGAGCGAGCACGCACCATTGCCGGACACAAGGGACAGGCCGACCACGAAGGTAGCATTCGAGGCACCCTGGTATCGCAAATCAGCGGTCTGGAAGGCTCCGTGAAACAAACCGACGCACAGTCATCCCTGGAACATGCGCATGATGAATTAGACGGGCAAGTACAGGCAGAGAGAGAGGGCGCACAAAAACCGATGAGCCGCGCGGCTCGAGGTTTCGCCCACGCGACCATTGCAAAACCGACGACGGTCGGGATGTTCGTGGCGACCATTAGATACGTGCGGTTTCCCTTTGGTAGCCTGTTGTTCGCGATGATGGCCACAACGATACTGCAGGTTCAATAGTGAGTGCCTCGTGAGTCGGGGAGGGAAGGAGGACTACTTACAACAAGACAATGACCGCGCCGTACGGAATTTGCATCAAGGTCGTTTGGAAGGTGTTGAATCCGAAACTAATCAACCGGCCCTAGAGTGAGCCTCCGTCCGAGAACTCAAGGTAAGTAGCTTACCCTTCGACAATCAGAGTGCCGCTGTTTAGGATTCAAGGAATCAGCGGGGTCAAGAACCGGCAACGGTAGGCTCTCACAAATTGGAGGTTCCTCCCTAGACCAGTGTTATCAACGTGGCAGACATGTAATTTCAGACATACGTTAGGGACGTTGGCGGTGAACCCGAAGAGGAAGAAAAGGTACGTTTTGATGTCAAGGAAGGCCTCGAGCACTTGCGACGAGTCCCAGCTGCAGACAAATTAGTCCTACCCCGACAAATCAGTGTGACCCACTGTCTGTTGTCCGTGCCGTTCTGATCGTCCCGTTTGCGACTCACGATGACAAGGCGCTCCCCGCGGGTGAACCAGTGGGATTGGTAGGGGGAGTCGGGGATGAAGATGAACATAAAGATAGCCCATGCGCAGCAGAGAGCGCCTATAATCAGGAATTCGTATTTCCAGCTCGGGAGGCCTGCGGGGGTTGTTTGAATTCACGCATAAGCACGGCCTGGGGGAAGGCACACCTTTGATCTATGGCACAGAGGTTCGGCACATGAATTCAAACTGGCACTAAAAACTTACATGACCGATAGCGAAGCCTAGAAGACCGCCCAGCGCGATTCCAATACCGTTAGCACTGTGTGTGTGTCAGAAGACGCTCGGGCTAACGAGGTCCAAGTCCTTACCAATACCAAACGGCGATGCGACCTTCAACGAGAACCTAAGAGTTAGAAAGTTTGAAGGGTCTGTATCGAGAGTCTAACCCGGCTGCTGCGCTCGTGTGTACCACGTAGATGTGATCAAGACGAAAGCGGGATCAGCGGTGGCCTCTGCAGCACCGGATATTGTGCGCAGGATGGCGAGGTCGGTGAAGTTGCGGCTGCCAGCCTGTGCCATGAGGAGGGCTCCCCACATAAAAATCTACCCAACCCGACAGTCATTATGGCGGAGTTTAGGTAAGATAGATCACGGACATTGACGGCCAGAAACTTATTGAGTGGGAATTTTTGCATCAATAGATTGGTGGGCAAAGCCCAGGCGAGCCATCCGACTTGAACGGAAGTTAGCTTAGCATTACCCGTGGGATGCGGCGTAGACATACAGTAAAATAGACTGGAGAGCCAATTCTGCGGGAGAAAAAGAAAGTCTCGGCGACGAGTAGACCGAGAAGAATGACGACTTGCATATTCCGATTTGCCGAGGTTCAAATCGGTCTTGACTGGAGGCTAATTAGTGCCGCGAACACTATTTTACCGCGAAGAATCCGGCTTACTGTCAAATATCGCGGCATAGGAAAGCGTGGTCTTGTCTCTATATGAAGCCGCGTTGATGTCGTAGAATGTAGATGCATACCACGGCGGCTTACACGTAATAAAACTGGAAGGAAGCAAGAAGTAGGTAGCATGTGGCCAGTCAGTGCCAAGCCTGGGCGGAACGAGGCACACACCATATAGCAAACTGGAACGGAGAGTCGGTGAGCGACATTAATGGACTGAATGTGTTCGGGACATACCCGACAGGGCAGGGAGAACGAGCCAGTCGATCTTGCGTTCTCTGGAGAGAGCATGAAATATTAAACCACCATCAAGACGCGTCAAACATAAGTACATGCGCTGGACCTCCTTCGCGTCGAGTTGTGTGTCGTTCATGGTCGCCACGTCTGCGATGAAATCGGGGCTCGGGTTTTTCTTGAGGAAATAACCTAGCACGCCCGGGGCGCGATCGAAGTCAACCAGATCCTCGCGGTTCGCCCACTTCAGGTCTTGGGTGTTTTCAAGACCAACCGAGACATATTCCTTCTGTTCCACTTCAGGCTTGTCGGATGGACCGAGTGGTTCGGAGGCCGCCATTTTGTGAGTTAGAAGGAAGGCGCGAAACCGAGAAGATCACCCGCGGGTTTATGTACCCCGTGGGGTCATAAGATGTGGACCGGGCCGCCGATCTACTCACCATTTGAATTTCCAGAAAAGGTATATCACTGGGGAGCTCGAGGCCGCTCCCCTAGCAGACTAAGGCAGTTCATGAACTCTAAGCAATCCACTCCGGGGCGGTAATTCCGGCGGGCCGTGGTTTGCAAATAGTTTTTTTCTTCCCTTCGTCTGGCCAATACCCGAAGACTCGAAGAGATAGGAATTTTGGGTGAATGCAGGATTTCCAAGTCCTACAGTGTAGTATTTTCGCAGTGAGCCAGCGATAGATCGTCTTCTGCGTCTTCCATGTCGGGTGTAACGGAGACCGAGCGACCGCGGTAGCAAAGGAATTGAATTGAAAAAAGAAAGGATGAGTGTCGAAATGGGAAGTTCGGCGATCGTGTCCGGGAAATTTGAGGCTGAGGTAATGTCCAGCGGCATCGCCGGCAGGCTGATTCATTGATCGGCATTCAAGGCCATGGTCAGCCGCCGCTAGGCTTTGTGCAACCGCGCTTTGGGGCGACACTCCCCCGATGCCGAGTAAATGGGAGGGGATGTTTCCTTGCCTCCACGGCTGGATTCCTGTCGAGCCTCAGAGTAGGTGCAACGACGAGGATTTCATCGACTGGGCATTGATGGATTGATTCAGGAATCTCGTGCATCCTTGCTACATCATACATGTATTTTGAAGAGGCGGGGTTGGCTCATTGACGCTCCGACCTGCCGCCGGACCGCCGGATTTGATCCCGGCCCATTTGCCGGACTTTCCATGTTCGCGTGCAGAACTGATCAATTAGTGACCGGGACGATCGGGCCGCGGACCGCTCTTTCTCCTCCTTTTAATGAGATTTAGAAGCGGAATGGCGCATACAAACCAACACCATGCCTGTCCCGGTCTACAAGGCAAAGTCCCTCACAGAGCTACTCGCGATTCGGGCGCGTGAGCAGCCCGACGATGCCGCCGTTCATACGGGTATTCCTGAGAAGGACAACAGTGTCGTCTTAAGGACATTAACGTACGCCTTGCTTTCAGTTTCACCCAATATTCCTCCGAAAAATTTGATAGATACGCCAATGTCCAAAAAGCGGTGGATCGCGTCGCATGGCATTATTTATCCCTGGGCCTGGCCCTCAAGGTGGATCCTGGACTGGAACTCCCTCCTCCCCACATAATTGCGGTATTCACTTGCACTCTCTCGACTCCCTTTACCGAATCTAATGATCATTATAGGTATTTACTACCTCCGCCATCGACGAGTCGTTCCTTGAATTGGCCCTCGCTAAACTCGGTCTTGCTGCCCTTCTATTATCAGTCAACAATTCAGTCCCTGCCGTAGCCCATCTCTGCAAAATAACGAAGGCTTCTCACCTTGTTCGCCATTTTCTCCCCCGTTCCTTTCCGTGTACCAATTCTGCCTCCAGATTTATTCGGAGAAGTTCACCAAGGAAGCACACGAGGCGCAAGCTATTTTGAAATCCCAAGAATACGACCTGGGACTGGTTCCCGATAAGCGATTCCCACTGTGGGGCGAGGGGGGTGTCGAAGCTGCTCAAGTAAAGCCATTGGCCCCTGTCTTGAGCCCTGAGCAAGAGAGTAGCAGGCCCGCAGTAATTCTACACTCTTCGGGCTCGGTAATCCATGTTTCTAGCTCAAATAGGACTCCATTGATTTTCGCGATTGATAGACTGGATTCCCAAAACCCGTATTCGTGACCCATTACGGGGTTCTTGCCAATATTGCCATCAACCAGAACAAACCTGGCTTCAGTACGTTACCTGTGTATCACGGATATGGCCACTTTGCGATGTATGCGGTGTTCTATTATTCTTTTCACGCCAACTCTTACGGATACCAAGCTTCCGATGCATATATTCGGCGAAACCGATTACACTTTTCCCGCCTCATCTTCCCCTCACCTCCGCCAACATATGCGCCGTACTCGCGGCCTCCCCGCCTGTCACACAATGCTTTGCCGTTCCATATGTGATCAAGGTTCTATCAACTTCTTCTCGCTCCATTAATCGTCTGACAAAATAATAGTTGCTCGGAGAAACAGAAGAAGGGATAGCCGCGCTCGCGAGCTTTGACATTGTTGGATATGCCGGGGCTGCAGTTCCGGTATGCGTCGTCCGACTTTTTCCACCACTAAGACATTCATGCATCTCTTAGGATGATCTGGGAACGCGTTTGACGGCTGCTGGCGTCAATCTTCTTAGTATCTATGGTACAACGGAGGTAGCGGACCATCCTCCGATCGGCGCAGCATATTGACTCTCTGCAGACCGGCAGTATTTTGAACTCTGAACGCGAGTTCGCCACCGACAAGAACTGGAATTGGGTGCGTGCGAAAGGCCTGATCCTCGACTACCTCGTAATGGAACCACGCGGGGATAACACCTTCGAAGCAGTGGTCAAGGATGGCTATCCGCCTAAGGCTGGTCATGTTTTCCTCTAGTTTCTCGCCTTACCCAAACGGTATATCCAGATCGAGACGAACCGTCCTGACGGATCCTACGCCACGAAAGATCTCTTTCTGCGGCATCCTGAGCACGACAATTGGTACAAGTACATTGGACGACTCGACGATACGCTCGTTCAGACGCTGGGCGAGAAGGTATGCATCTCTTTCGTGACCCTAGACAATGGACTAATTGAAATTTGTAAGACCAATCCAGGTAATTATTCCACCCTTTCGATTGGCTCGCGTATTGATAGTCCCAGTACCAATCGAACTCTGCATCCGTGGGAACAGCCCGTATGTCGCAGAAGGTGTGCCTTGGTCCTCATCAAGTTTCTGTGCATGCTCACGTCTTGCAGCCATTGTGTTCGGCGCCGGGAAGCCGCAGACGGGATGCCTTATTCTCCCATCGGAGCTCGCCAGGGATCTCTCACACGAGGAGATCATGGAGAAGGTGTGGCCCGTTATCGAGCAAGCAAATGCAGACGCGCCGACCCACTCCCGCCTCCTCCCCGAGATGGTCGAGATCCTGCCGTCAGTGCCATTGTCCCTCCGTATGCGGTTTGGTGTGCTCATATTATGCAACAGATATGGCACCGAAATCCCGATTGCAACTAAGATGAGCATCTTGCGTCCAGCGTGCTACGCCAAATTCAAGGACATCATTGGTGAGTTTTGCATGTTGCCTCGCTCCCTCCACACTAAATGCATGTGACCAGAGGGAATTTACCAGCGCTTTGAGCAGGAGGGAGATGAAGGAAGCAAGCTCAGGCTGGCGAAGCCAGAGCTGGAGGATTTTATCTTGAACGCAATAGTCAAGACGCTGGGCCCGACGCGGTCGGCCAACATCAACCGCAAGGTGGACCTGTTTGCATTTGGCGTCGACTCGCTGCAGGGCACCCGCATTCGCAATATTTGCCAGAAGGACCTCTTCCTGGCTGGGAAAACCCTGGGCCAGAATGGTAAGCGTCTTGAAAATTGCGATAATACCGACTCAAGCTATCCCATTAGTTGTCTATGAGTATCCTACGGTCGAAAAGTACGTGGTGTGGAATATATATATTTTGACCCCGCCGACTCACTGTACCCAGGTTGGCGGACTATATACTCAGTCTGCAGGCAGGCACAAGCCAGGGGGGAGACCAGCATGAGGCGCAAATGATAGCCATGGTCGACAAATGGCTAGCACGCGTAGGGACGCACAAACCGCCCGCGGATGCATGGAAGCGGCCCGAAAACGCTCGTGTCATCGTGCGTGTCTCCGTTTTATGGGGGCATTCCATCTCTTGACGCTGTTTCAGGTGCTCACCGGCGCGTCTGGATCACTCGGCGCGCATATCCTACACCAGTTAGTGTCGTCGCCGTCTGTACGCAAGGTGATATGTTTGTCGCGCGCCAAATCGCATGAGGAATCAGTCCAGCGTATCGCCGAGTCACTGAAGGCGAGGAAGCTCCCGGTTCCGTACGACAAACTTGTGTCCTACGCCGCCAATGCGAACGCTCCCCTCCTCGGTCTAACAGAACAAGAGTACAATCTTGTCCGAGACGAGGTGACCGACGTGATTCATGTGCGCGGCCTGGCACCTTTCTTGATTTTTTTTTGCTTATTGCATTCGTAGAACGCCTGGCCCGTGAACTTTGCGCTGAGTCTCGAAAGCTACGACGAGCATATCTGCGGGGTGGTGAACCTCATTAATCTTTGTCTGGCTTCGCCGTACGCGGAACCGGCCGCGTTTTTCTTCAGCTCATCCATCAGCTGTCGCCAAGGAGCCCCCGACGCCACGTGTAGCGAGGATTTTGCCTCATCACCAAGCACTGCGGCGGGCACCGGCTACGCTCAGAGCAAGTGGGTTGCTGAGAAACTGTGCCAGCGGGCTGCCGCAACTTCAGGTGTGCCTGCTGGGGTCCTACGTATCGGGCAGATGGTCGGCGACTCGGTGAACGGCGTCTGGAACGAAACAGAAGGTAAAGACGCAACCTTCTTCCCTTGATAGCTGCTCACGGCCTAGGCAGCTTGGCCGTTGATGTTTAAGGGGGCCAATACCTTCGGAGCACTTCCTACAACCGACGAGGCAGGTGTTATCCTATTCTCAGTCCGAGTTTATCTGACCCGTATATCACAGTACCCCTCGTGGCTGCCGGTCGATTACGCCGGGAAAGGAATCGCAGAAGTGGTTCTCTCGCCTCACCCGGTCGAGTCCGCCGAGGTTTACCATATCGTTAATCCGAACGTTAGCACTAGCTGGGACGATATGCTTGTCGCTCTCAAGGCGGCCGCTCTTGAGTTTCAGACCGTGGACCGCGCAGAGTGGGTTACGCGCCTCGCGAAATCCGACCAGGACGGCGTAAAGAATCCGACCATTAAACTCCTTGTCAGCTCTCTTTTCCTCTCTTTGGACGAAGTCGCACTAAACCAACCCAATAGCCGTTCTTTCAATTGCGATACGGCAAGGCTCACCGGCCACCCATGGTGTTCTTGACCGACGAGACGGTCAAGAAGGCTCCTAGCATTCGAACATCACCCCCTATCAGCGCTGATTTGGTGGGCAAATGGGTAGCCCGCTGGCGCGAAACAGGATTCCTGGTTTAAGGATATGTTCGAGATTACCTCTGTGATTTTGCCGCAATAAATGATCTATATTCTGCTTTTGGTGAGCAAGACGCCTCATCCATCTGTCCGCCCTCGTTTACGGCGCCGTTCATCCTCGGCTTCGGGGGTTGGTTTTTCTCCCTCCTTCTCCAAACCCTGCCGCACGACCTTCTGCACAACCGTTTCCCACATGACGTCGTTGAGGCCCTTTGCCTTGCCCAGCTGCTCCCGGAGGCGCGCGACTTCGGTTTCCAGCTCGTTGACCTTGGATTGCAAAGAAACAGCATCTTGGCTGCCCGATGTCGCGGGCTGCACAAAGAAATCGTGGTCCCGAAGAAGGGCCTCGGTCGTGTATATACTTCCCTCGTCTTCGTACACCTAGGTATCACATTAACGATGGAGATGTGAGGAAGGGAGTGAGATAAATCACATTGTCCTGAACGGGCAAGACCATTGTGACATCGTGTGCCTCTCGGCTTTTGGCATCGCGCATTCGCTGAAATGGCGCGACATGTCTTACGGGTATGGTGTCTGCTACCGATGAATGTCCTGCATGCATGCTCAAACTGACGTGGCCGATCAAATCTGGGGGCTTGAGCATCGTCGCGAGATGGGTTATTGAGAAGCCCTTGTGTGTCGATATGCTACGCAACAGCTGGTGAGATGGAATGTCGTATATGTGGATGATGCCCGTGGAGGTTCCAACCAGTAAGAGCGTGGACGTCAGCGATATTGTTATCGAGACGACGGGTTCACTAGATTTGGGGTAAGACGCGAACAAGGGACGGTTTGGGAACTGACCCGACAGATATGAGCCGTCGTTTTTGCGTTTTCGTCTTCTCTTCAACATCGACGCGGATTATGTCCGTAACACCTGCTCCTCCGATCGCCTCCATTACATGGCCACCCGATTTGTCTTCTCTCTGCCGGAAGAGGTTCATTTGGTGTATTGACCCATCTTTTGACGCCGCAAAAAACATCCGCTCTGTTAAATCCCAGGCTAGACATGAGATCGGCTGGGGAAACTGGAATGTCGTCAAGAGCGTCTGGGAGGCTAGATCCCAAAGCTGAAACTGTTTAGAATCCATGCTACGAAGATAGAAGAGGCGATACTTTAACAGAGTGATCCATAGCAGAGGACAGAACCCTGCAGTTCGGGAACGGGCCGATTCCACATGCAATGTCAGTTACAGGGAGGGTATGATCCGACAGGACACAGTGAGGTAAAGGCAGGTCACTGTGCATGTCGTCATCCAGTAATCTACAGAACAAGAGTTAATCTCAGTTTGTGGGCAGAGGTCGGCCAAATTGACCTAGATACGGACCAGACGCTCACGCCAGAATCCTCGCTACCTGATAGCAGAGCAGCACCGTCATGCGTGAACTTGAGAACAGTAACCTGTCTATAATGCGCGTCCCAAGAATTGTATAGAATGCCCGATGCGACCTAGAGACATTTGGACCCCATACGTGAATATCGTTGCACGCAGACTCACCTCCCAGAGATAGATTCGCCCCTGCGATGTACCCCCTGCGCAAAATTCGCCAAAGTGGTCCACGGTGATACAGGAAAGCTTCTCGGGCAGCACTATCTTTAAACTAACTTGATCCTGGAGGGAAAAAATTAATAAAGCCGAAAAGAGGGAAGATGTAATAGGGAGAACTTTTTGGAAGTTGTAGACGTTCAAGATAGATTTATCGTGCTGAGCAGCCAACAAAATACCACCTTGGCCGTCTTGAGACTGGACTACGGCAGTGCCGTGTGGCGGCGCATTTGTCTGCTTGAAGGACGCAAGAGTAGAGCCCGTCTGGAGGTCATGTATCGCGATTGCGCCAGGACCAGTCGCCGGCGTCGTCGCACACAAAATTGTTTCGCGAAGCAGCATTTGGGTGCACGTGATGGGGGCGGTCAGCACGCGTCGGAGTAAACAAGAGCCAAACAAGGCTTTACTAGAAGAATCATTGTTGCATAAATAGAAACACTGCTTAAACTCCGACTTCCACCAGGTCTCCTTACTTTCTCGCTATGGACCCCGACCAGTCGTTCTACGACATTCTCCAAATACCCAAGGATGCCTCCCCCGACCAGAGTATGTACTGTCTCATCGAGGGCAACGTACCCGAAAGCTAGGCTGTGTGTACAGCAGTTGGCGCCCGGTAAGTGAGCCGACAAAGGCTCATGGGGAGTAAAATGGGGGCTTTGTTAATTTGAGGCGGCGAACAAAGCCCCCCATTGTCTGCCTCGGAGCCTTTATCGGCTTACTTACCTCGTTGAACGCACCTGGCCTTCGGACGCGTCGGTCGTTGCCCCCGGTATCTGCGCCACACTTCTCTATCTGATGCATAATTATTCCGCAGTCCGCAAGGCGTACAAAAAACAAGCGCTTTTGACCCATCCCGACAGACTCCCTGCCGGATTTACCCCTTCTGAGAAGCATAGCGCAGAGGAGAAATTTCGCAAGGTATGCTCGACACCATCTGAACACAGCGCCCACCAACAGGTCCGTAGGTCAGCAACGCGTATGAGGTTCTCAAAGATCCCGAAAATAGGCGGCTGTATGATACACATGGTGTGTGGCCTCCCCCACAACCACAGGAGCAGCAGTATCCTTCCCGGGCCCATTCACATCGCTCGGGACCCCGACCGAACCGATATGATCCTTTCCCATCGGATCCGTTTGAGCATTTCTTTACTGAGCCGTTTGACCTGTTCGACAAGATGTTTAGCGACTATCGTCGCCCATCTTACCATCCGGTCCACCGCTCTTCTTCCAACTGGCACCGGGACCCTTTCGAGGCCATCTACCGGATTCAGGACATGATGGCCGATTTGGAACGCGACATGTTCGCGTTCCCCTCTCCTTTTACACGTTCTCACTCAATTGGTTTTGAGCCTCCGGCATTTGGCACCAGGGGTCAGATGCGTTGGGCACAAGAGAGCACGATGCTCGCGAGCAGGAATGGCGTAACTCACCGTATTCACAAACGACGCGACTGGGACGTGAGTCGAAACAATTCCAGGGATAGAACCTCACATTTGACCTCAACTGATTCCAGGGAAATGAGCACGTAACCCGCACCTACCCCGACGGCAGAGAGGTGTACACTATCAATGGCGTCGAACAACAGCGTGTCGAACCACAACACTCTTCGAGGGGGTACTTGCCTCCCCCCGGTCCTCCCCCTCAGGACCCGCGGAGCATGCCCCCGCCGCCCCCGCAAATGAACAATGCCAGAGGTTATATTTCCCCGCCCCCGTCGTATCATAGCTCCCGCGGTTCTGCGCACTCGGGACGCAGTTCGGCACACTCGGGATACGGCAACCGTAGTAAGTTTCCTTTTTCTAGACTTGCCACGAAACTCAAAGAAAATAGCGCCGTATGGGCGTGACAGACATTCTGAAGGTGCGTTTGCATGCCTGCTATCTTTCTATCTATCCTGATCAAATTCCGTTTAGGGCCCGTCATACCTGCCGATTCAGGTGAGGCAGTTGATTCCACTGCGACCAGGCTTCCACGAGGCCGATCGTATTCTCCAGGCCCGGTCATCCCTAACACGACTGCTTCGCGAGCAGAGAGGCCGCGGAGATGGTGGCATGGAGGTAACTGATTTTCCGATTCACCATTTTCCCCCGTGTATTAGTTTACTGTAGTTTACATTTCTAGTTTGCTTTCGTTATGTATTAGTTGTCTGTACCGTCCGTCAAAATGTTTTCCGAATGCAAAGCCGTTGTTTTCATGCGATCCAGGACAGTTGGATTGATTTTGGGCCAAGCGTACATCATCCTAACGTCCTTGTTCAATTGCAAAATGCAAGTCCGCAATAAGAACACGGACGAGTTGTTTGGGTGGGGTCTATCGAATATATCCCGTAGATTGGCGCGAAAGCCAAGGTCGTACAGGCGTTCTTTATCAAGAACGGGGAGAACAATCAGGCGGCGTGCAATCGCATCCTGCGAAGCGCCAGTACCACGTCTAGATAGAGTGTCCTGGGGAATGCAGACGAAACGGGGAGGAAGTCTCTGGCGGCGTTCTTGAATGGTATCCAAGGTCGTAATGCCACGGATAAGGTCTTTCAGGGTCCATAGAGCGAGGGTCTGGTGTGCGGGTTAGCATGGCAAAACCGATATTATATGAAAAAAAAAACCAAAGCGAATACGGAGAGAAGCAGTGCAAAAGCACAGATGATAAATAGCCGCAGAGAAGGCTGCTCGATTAACGGCAAGTCAGCTTTTCTTTGGGCCTTGAGGATGCGGAATCCGAGTGCCGTGCCAAAAATCCAACGACCAAATGGGCCGCCGACAAAAATCCAAGAGCCATACCAATCCCACCACACTTGCCTCGCCCATGCGTCACGCTGAGACACTGTCAAAGCGAGAGACATATGGCGCCTCAAGGTGTGGTAGATGGGAATACCAGCGACAAAGGAGGCGAGGGGGGTAAGAAACAGTAAAAGGAAGGTCTTCATGCGCAACCGAGTTACACAGTTTCCAACCTCAATTAAACGACGTGAACACGCATTGGAGGAGGTAGGCCGTGAAGAGTTACCCAAGGACAGTGGTGGTCGAATTCCATTCGACAAACGCCGCAGGATGAGCAGTGGTGGGACCGAGGAGGCTTCCACGCTCCGCTGCATTTTGAACAAGTTGCTAAGTCTCCATCCAGATTGATACATTCATAAGGCTCGGTGAGATCATCCTTATCTGGTAAAGGATATCTGGGAATGCTGTGTGTGTCGCGGCCCAAGGCGAGGGAGATATAGACAATTCCCAGGAGGGGCATCAGAAACAGAACTGCAACGAAGTATATCCCTATGAGAAAAATTGGTTGACCAATAATGGTTGATGTGAGTCCAGGTCAGCTACCTCCAATGAATTTTCGCCCGTAGTAGCTTATGAGCCATCTGACTGCACATATGGACCCGATGAGTACTTTCGACTGTGGAAAGTGAATATAAATACTTGCTGGCAATTTCCATGGCCGAGATATAGAAGGCATACCTTTCGTGGACTCAGAGGTTAGTGCAAATTTGCGTGCCACAGATCTAACCCACACGATGATTGCAAAGACGAAAAGTTGAATGCAGAGCTCCAAGAGGCGGGATCCGCGTCGACCTCTGGACCCAAGGGGTACTCGGGGAGACATTCAGTCAAGTTGGTCAGATGACGTCAGGATCGCCAATCAGGGCTTCCAAGTTCCATGTTCATACAAGTGTACTAGGCTGAAGAAAAACTTAGGCAAGACACTGAGCTTTCTAAAGTTAACAAGTTCCTCGCACACTTGTGCCCCAGTCTAGCGTCGGCATAACCGATATGTAATCGAACACCTCCGTCGGGCTTCAACGTCCCATCGTTCTTTTTTTTTTTTTTTTTTTTTTTTTTTTGCGGAACGATAGAGGGGCGGATAATATTTGTATCATATTCTCCTCATCAAGGCCGGTTTCCCGTCTCGAATCATTGGACCGACCTAGTCGTCCCGATCCCTCCCGTTAGTGGTGGCTTGGGACATTCACAACCCAGCCTGACAGTTTGTTCATTCGCCCGAGGAGATGTGCTAATTAACACACTGGTGCCCGACTTATTTCGCGGCGCCGCGTGTGGGGATAGGTTCGACATCATTGGCTCAGGTCCAGCTTGCTGGACCATCATTGCCTCCGTTCAACCAATACCCACTAAAACCCCGGTCTCCCTCATCCAGTCTTCAGGGAGTCTGTCTTCGTTACGCAGTACCTTGTGCCATGTCTTGCGTACGACGGATTTCTTTAGGCTTTTGTTTCCATATTTGGCTGAGTCTGTCAGCGCACAGTCGAGCGCCAATCGGTTGTTCATCATCTTGAGCCAGCGGTTCCTTATTTCCCTCTCGGATGGTTCTCCACTCTCTTGGATGACTCTCGCGTTTCGGAGGCACCATATCAGGAATGCAGATTCGGAGACAAGGATGCGGTAGAGTCTCGTAACCCCCGAGTTACTTTTGGTCGTGGCGCCGCAGGCCATTATTTCTCCGATTGTCGGCTTCAGTTCCTCACCCGTTTTGAGCTTCCATAGCTCGCTTGCCAGTTCCCATACCTGGCTTTGTCCGTTTGCTTCACATTTGGTCAATATGTGTTCCATTGACTCCGTTACTCCACACTTATGGCACATTTCTTTATGTTCGTGGCCCGGGATATTCTTCCAGTGATATCCAACTTTGTACCCATCATGCAGGAGCATCCAGAGGAAATATCTGATGTTTCTGGGGAGGTCTTTGTGTCTCACAGAGCTCCAAATTTTACTCGCGGGGGGCAGGTTCCCATCGTTGTCTGCTGCCGCGTTCTTGGCGTATACCATGTTCCTCACTGTACTGCGGCGCTTTAATGCTGCTTGGTATGCAGGCTTTTTCATTCTTGTTTGTCTTATCATTTTGTAGGCCAGGGATTGTGTCATTATGCTGAGTTTCGCTCCCGGGAGGGTTAGATTCCGGGGTATGGTCATGTCTATATCATCCTCTCGTCCTTTACGGGCTCCTTTGTCAGCGAGTTTGTCTGCGCCATCGTTCCCCGCATTGCCTGAGTGGCCTTTAACCCATTTGAAGCTTGTTCTTGCCTTCCGTTGTCGTATTCGGGCCACTGTGATGCGGAGTAGCTTCCCATTCGGGGCTGAGTATCCCTCATTTTCTAACTTCTTTAGGTTCCTTGTCAGTCCATCGAGTGTGTATCTTGAGTCGGTATATATCGTTAGCGGTATGTCGAGGGGGGCATATTCAACTGTTTCTTTGACCGCTAGGACTTCTGCGACCTGATTCGATGGGTCCAGTTTTTTTGGCACCTTGATTGCCATGTTTCGTTCGTCATTTTCCCCATAATAGATTCCTGACCCGGCGCGGGCATTATCTGAACCATTTTCTAGGGCTGATCCATCGGTGTATACTGTGTTCGGTTCCTCATCGGGCTCAGGTTCCATCTTTGTGTCCGGTGGGTTTCTTGTTCCCATCTCTTCTGGATTAACAAAGAGTCTGATGGTGTCTGCCAACGTCTGTTCTGAGATCGTGGTGTTGAAAGTGACTGTATCCTCTTCTGTAGTAGCCACCGCATCCATGTGGTTTTTCTCCTGGTCCTCTGCTTCGTAGTCTTCTGGCTGTGCCCGTAAAGGGTTCCATTTTCTCGGGAGGGATTCTAGCATGTCTCGTGCTTTTTTGAAGCAAACGTGTGGTGCATTGCACCCTACTGTTTCCCTCGCATCTTTGCAGGAGACACAGTGACAGTCTCGTCTTGCCGTGTGTCTTGCGGTGGCTGTCTTCCTCGCCAATATTTCGGCATCTCCTACTGTGGTAACACGGTGCTTATTACGTAGACAGGGTACCGCCTGTCCTGAGTTGAATAGTCTGCTGTCCGCTTGCGATTTCTCATGGTACCACACAGACGCTTCTCGTTGTGCTTTTCTCGACACGGCAAGTGCTTCCATTTGTACATTGTCCCATCGTTCTTGTATAACAAGGGATTCAGTGATACATACACGTTAATTACTTACAGGTTTACATTACAATACATCGAGCTGAATCCATACATTTCCTCCCACTTACTTTCGCGTACATATCTGACGATCGAGCCTTATTCACCATATGCAATCAGAACTGTGAAAAGGTAAACGGGGGGCAATGCACGAGCACAGCAGTGACGCACGGATACTTGTCCCGGAACGTACGATAGAATACTGTAGTCGATTTAAGATGGACGCGTCGAGACGGTATGCAAGAACGTACATCGAAATTATCGCCGTCCAGAAAAAGTATGTCGCCGTGGACCAACGTCACAACAAACGGTGCAGGCAACTTCCTACTGCCTGTCTTTTTCGTCGGGGAAGATAAGGCAGAAGTGTCGGCCACGACAAAATCCGTGAGCCCCGAGCCGGCCGATGGCCCTTCACCCTGGCTGCTGGTCGGCGGTTCGGATGGGAGAATGGCATCGACAGCTTCTGTTTTTAAAAGCATGCCGGCGCTCATTGTACCTAGATTCGAACCTGAAAATCCGATTTTCGGGTAAATCTTCAGTGCCAGATCATGGCCCAAACACATCATCGCCGCACATCGTCCTGATTGACGAATGTCGAGGTGACCGCCCTAGAGTTGAACGTTGATAACCTCAATAATCTCGTACATATGAAGTCTCACCCGACGAGTTCCAGTGCGAGCTCCAGTGTCAACCCATCCCTTGACTAACAACCGCTGGATGGATATTTCTTTTTCGCCGGTGCAAATGTAAGTTTTGATGCTCCTAGCGATAACCTCGCGGGCACGGGCAAGACATTCTGGCCACGTCGTTTCCGGCACAATAGCGGTGTGGCTGAAATAAGGAGAATCGTTGGTCTCTCGGACCAACTCACAGCCGATCTGTATACTCTCGAAAAGGTCAGTTGCGTCTAACTGCAATGAAGGCGCATTTCCGGTGAAGACGTGTCTTGCGGAAACCTGCCCAGCCGGACTCCAGGCCAGTTTTGAGGGCTCGTCCACCCCGACCGCGCCAGCGGGCGGATGTGTAGCCAGTAGATAGCGCAAAACCATCATCCCATTGGGCCATGTCTGGATCGCGGGCTCATCGACGCCCCAGGGCAAAGTGTTGACAGGAAGATACACAGGCAAAGTTTCGTGTGGACTTCTGATACAAGCCAGCGGAAGGGAATACCCGCTGCTGTTCTTCGACTTCTCGGGGTCTGTGGAAGCGCAAAAAGAGCTGCTGCATCGTCGGTGTCGCATCATGGTGATCCTATTCAGCTTGCCGCACACCACACAATAGAATCCCTTACGCTCCTGCACCACTTGTCCTGGGCCGAAGCCGAGTTCGGTGCTGTCATTTTGAGGGACAAGCAAATGAAGAGGGAGAATGGAGGGACAGCGATCCGCGATGGGTATATTCCTGAAGCGATAGTTGTGGCTTTGAAGGCGACGGTCTTTGAGATGGGGCGTAGACAAGTCGACACCATCCGAAGTAGAAGCGGAGACAGGCACCAAGCTGGGTTTGAATCTAGGCAGCCACCAAGGGACTGCAGGACTAAGTGCCTCCAGAGGTAGGCCTAAGTCTTCTTCGCCACCTGGACTCCACCGCAGTTCAAATTGCCATCGGACCCTGCCAATCGCATCACTGGAAACGGGATCCTGGCCCGCTAGAGGGATGCGGATTTCCTATGTACATATGAACACTGACGTCGAATTCTAGATCGGAAGGTGACTCACCTGAACACCGACGACAGAATGAAAACCGAGATACGCAAATTTCACCTCCTCGGGGACGTCCGTGCCCCAAACCGCCTTCAGACATCTATCGGATGCGATACATAAAATAGGTGTACAATGGATGTAAGCATCGATAAGCACTTGCAACTCCTTTGGAATCGGGCCTGGAACTGAACTCATCTCCTGTATATGGAAAGCAGGGTGTGGGGCAGGCGGGGGAAACGATGTCTGGGTCTCTGCATAGACGGAATTTAATGCCGTCGGGTCGACCATCATCCCCCAAAACGGTGGAGGACTAGGAGCGACCGGTGACATGGATGCGTCCTGAACTTCATCCAGTGTAATCAGGCCTGGGGTGTTGAGGAAACCCAAGTTGATCGCCTCAGAGGTTTCTTCCATTTTAACTGGGGGAGTCAATGGAGGGTCGGTGGCGCAAACATTGACACCCCAGTCGACAGTGGTACTCCAATTCCACGACGAGGACTTATGAAGAGTAAAGCTCGAGGCGTTTGCTGTATCGCAATCGCGGCCCAAAGGAAGCGTCACGCCAGGAATACTTGCATGGCTTTCGTGGAGACTCGGGGTAGCGACTGGAGGGCAAGGGAAGGACTGATTTTCCGCGAAGAAAGTTGGATCACGAATAAAGTCCCGAACACTGCAACATAAATTCAATGCGCTGAACACGAAAGAAAAGAGAGCAGGCAGACATGGTAAGATTCATACCGACACCTTCGGTACTTGAAACTGCAGTCATGCCGTTTGTTTCTTCAAGTAAAATTATGGGAGTTTCGAAAACCTCCAATGCAACGCCATTGATAGACGACCCCAATTCCGGGAAAATTGCGAACAGTTCTTCTTTGCTCTGAAACCGTGAGTGAGATAGAATCCAGTTGGTAACAGTCCAGGATAATGCGCACACTAGACCATTGACGGGGCCTGGCCTGCTCCGAGTGCGAAACTGTGGTGGCAGATTCATTTGGGATATCGACGACAGTCGGTGGAGTTAACTGAGCCGCATCATGGTGCGGTACTCCTCCAGTCGCCCCGCCTCTTCCTCGGCCGCGACCTAGGCCGCCACCACGACCCCTTCCTCTTGGCGTTCCTCTGGAAGTAAGACCATTGGTGTTCTGTGCAGGGACCATCCACTTGATACCCGAAGACGGTAGGACTCCTGGCGGATAGTTAATCAAACTTATCAAGAACTCAAACATGACTGACTTTTGGCGTTTTTCCTCGGCCGCTTCCGGGGAGAAGGGGTAGCCGGGGTTTCAAGCCGTGAGTCCGGACCTTCTATGGTGGGTCCCGCAATGGGGGTATTGGATTGATCTTTTCGTGGTCGTTTGCGTGGTTTGGGTGTCGCGATTGAGGCCTCTGGCATGGGCGTCAGATTGTGCGCTGGCACACGAGCTAGCCAGTCAACATGAGTGTTATTAGGTATCGTTATGCTTCGAAATGGTCCAAAGTTTGGCTGAACATGGATAGCAGGGTTCACAATTTCTGCAGCAACACGATAATCGTTGGTGTCGGCGTTCTGGAAATGCGCGGTCAACCCGATTGGCGGTGCATTTGTCCATCGAGATGGCCCAGGACGCGGTTGTGGCTCCATGTGGGACCCAAAAAACTGTCGACAGTCAAACGGTCGCTTAATACAGCATGTTTGCAGTGGCCGACGTTACGACAGGTTGCCTGCCACGTCGTGAGCGTGGAGCGTCTTCCAGCTGTGCGAAAAGTTCGAGAACATCACGGTGCTGTGGGTTTTTATGGCAGCGGCTCTAGAGTGCTGTGGATCCGTGTTGAACGCGCACCCTAGTGTAAAAACAGTCGCAAACAAGACACGGTACGCCCCTGCCAGAAATGGTGCAAGCTTAGCCCCCCAAATGGAAGCAGAGTGATGTCCGAATATAACTGACAAAGGCGAGTGGCCAAGCACGAATTCTGCAAGTGTAGAGATAGTCACAAACAAACAAAAAAAGCATATGAATATTATTGCCTTCCTTCCTTTCTTACGCATTGACCTTGACGCCGGGCGTCGTTCGCAGATTAGACGTCTTGCTTAGACTAGGCCTACTGCAAAAAAACCTATCAATTACCCGTGAATACTATTTACTACGTGCAAAAGCTCTGGATGTTATGTTACTGGATTTCGCCTTCACCAACGCCGTTTGGTTCGCAGCCATCTCTGACATGGTGTCGGACATCGTCTGCGCCCACAGATATGGCTGGCCATCCCCACCCGGCAATGAATTAAAGTATTCCCTTGAAAGTGCATCAGTACTAGATAAACACGTCTGTTTTTGGCTTCCTCACCATCCCGCCACCCCGCCAAAGTTGAAGTCCTGCATTTCTGCCAAACTTTTCACGCTGCTGACAATGCTGTCGATGTCAACGAACCCAAAACCTGCGGCTGGATTAGTCAGAGTGGTGGCGACCAATCTGCTGGGGTCTATTCGTGTGGCGGGACTACCAAAAGCGACAATTTGGAGGTAAAGGTCATCTGGGAAGAACGTCCCGAAACCAGAGTAGAACTGGGCATTGTACCAAGATACTTGATGCCCAACCGTTGCCTCGAGTGCGACATAATCGAAACCGCTGAGATTGGCTCCCTCTGAAACAAACCGCTGTGTTAGAAGAAAGAAAAAATAATGAACAGGTCTCTGACCAACAAGCGCACTAGCTACGGGTGCAGCCGTAATGATAAAGTCCTCGCCGAAATCTTGTTTCAATTGGGTGATTAATTGGACAATAACACCCAGGTCTGTGTCTTGCTCCACGTCGAGGTCCAGGCCATCGATATGATATCTGTGTCCACAAAGTTCAGTCTCTTGACGTTCCCGGCATCCGAACAAAACTACTTGCTTGGTGATGTAACCAGCTAGCACTGGATAATACGTGTCAAAAAGGTCCGGAGTCAGGCATGTATATGTTCCAGGCGCCGCTCCTCCCAGCATGCCAATAACCTTGATCCCATTTTCCTGCATTACAGCTATGTCTGCCCACATCTGGTCAAAGTATGGGTCCTCGGGCACGAAATCATTCAGATGTACAGAGACATCATCAAAGTTGATGTGGAACGCCGCAAGTAGCAGACTACAGAGATTCCAAAATCAGAATCGAGGGGGACACCAAATAAATACAGCCACTTACTGAGTGATGAGGGTGATCAGACTATTGAATTCATTCCAAAGTCAGAATCGAGTTTGAGTAATAATGTATACACACGGCAACGGAGAGACATAGTGACCGAAGGGAGAGTTGGGTGCAAGACTGCTGTCGTATCTGGATTAGTCTTCGTCAACATGTCCATAACTCCAAGGTGAAAAAAAGGCGCGTACTGCGTTTGATAGTAGATGGCCACCCGATGACCGTCGCTCATGGCAGTAAACGGGGAAGAGCAGCCTATGCAGCGTCGCTTTTAAAGCGAGACCCAGAAAATGCCTTGGCAGTGCTCACGAGATGATTCGGCATGTCAATACGCTTTGGCGGGGGAGGCATTGAAGCGGAGAAGGTGGTAATCTCAAGCGCGTGCACTATCGGCGCTTTGAACAAACTTCCGTCAGATATCTTGGCAGCAACTTGGCAGAATTCACATGGAAATTGTTCGGATAACGTGCCCAACGCGACACGTTCGATGTTGGCCCGAGGTAAGGTGACTGCAGCTTGTTCCGGATATCTTCCTTAAGATACCCTAAAAGGAAGATTGGATCTTGCTCTGGGCTTCGAACATCTGGAAAAACAGGACAGTTGGTTCCTCAGGGCATTGATTCGGATGATTCGGACGATTTTCGTGTCACTTCCCGCGGATTAGCTTGAAAAAGTACAGAGAGCACCGTACACAGGAGAGCAGTTGAGCGCACGAAGATAGAACGAAGCAGGGAGCAGGGGTCCGGTCGTAAGAAGACATTCGCGATCGATGCGCTTAATGCCATAGTGATGCGAGCGAAAGGTGGCCGTGGTGCCATCATTGAACGGCGGGTCACCTGCACTGAGAAATGCAATGCCATTTCCAGCGAGAACGAATGGTATCGTTCATGATGGAAGATGTGAGGAGGGTTCCGTGCTCGTGTTGGGTGTGGGGGACTTTGCGTGAACAGCGGCTGTTAGCGGGCCATACGAAATCAAGGAACAGGGGCCCAGCTTCAAACTCCACCCTTCCTTAACAGAAAGCGGCCATGAAAGACGCAGTTCCGAAACGGGGGAGGAGATTGCTTAGAGACCCGGAGAAGATATTCTCGGTGGCATTAGTGCATTAAACGCAATACTGCGAGTCTTCGCCCCCTCTGGGTGAATCGGGCAGTAAACAAGAGGCGTCTACAGCGAAACGACCGGAGTCAAGGTAAGGTTTGTCCTTGTTGACCGAACGCATCACTGTGATGTCGGTACAAGCAACGCGTCCACGAACACCGAGCGCTCAGGATAAGTAAGTCTGCCTCGATATGGCCTGAACCGCGATCGCTCGGTCTTCAGCCGGAATTGTTGTCCACAAACAACCGCCCTCGTTCGCGGATCAAGTCGCAGCCCTACTCAGAGGTGTTCAGCCTCTCGACTCCGCACGGCGCAAATGTTCCCCTTGAGCGGCAACTATATCAATATCTTCGTCTCGTCATTTGAGGCGTCCCAAGCGCGGTGTCGTTGCTGAGCTTGTCGCGACGCTGGAAGCTCGGAGCTCGGCGCTGGCGGCTACCTTTGACTCGGACCAAGAATGGATTAATGCGATTTCAACGACGTGTGGATGCCAGTGCGCGAGCTGGACGATCTCCTTTTACGCGAGAGTTCAACATACTAGATGCTCGCACCATTCTTCACGGCCCGTCAAGGTGAAGGGAGGGTCATTAAGGTAGTACGTGGCTAAACAAGGGAAGTCTCGAGCTCTGCACCAAGATCTGCCCTGAAACTTCGGGATACTATGATTCGCGCATTCTATGGTTCATCAACCAATATTAATCAAGTGTCTAGGTTTGAGCAATGCGATACTGGACCCTCACTAGTCTCCCTGAGGCAGAGTAGACCAATTCCTTCAAACCTTCGTGCCTCAGGATATCCATTCGATACGTATCCTGAGGTAGCGAAGGTTCGACGTATCGACGGCTGCCTCCGGCCCTCACCAATGTGGATGTCTCGAGGTTCATGCTGAAGATTTGCACAATGCGAATGGACCATTATTCCCGTTACCGACGGCGCTCATAACGTCGCGAGAAAGCGTCGGTGTGGTCGAGCTGCCCGCCAGGGTCAACATCACGCTCATACGCGAGCCCAGACGGTAACGCCAAGCAACCCTTGGAACGCTGCGCGCGTTTTCGCTCCAATTGCAAACTTCTTTGAGACAGCAGGAATTATGTTTCACGGAGCGTGTTACCATTGGCGGAACGGTCCCTGTGCCCAAGGACCCTTGCAGTGTCGTGACAGGCGCGGTGGATGAAGCGGACGTGTGTAGCAAACATGGCGCCTCTTCACAATGATCTCAGCCGGTCCCGGGTTGGAGGTCTATCGATTCTTCGACGATATGTATCATCTGACTGCTTTTTCTTCAGACGAAGAGGTATAGGGCGCTTCGGCGGCGCGCGAATTCGACCAAGGCACATCTCGGGGTTTCCACTTGGAGAATCGATCTTTATTATTCTTCACTTTGTGGATCTGTCGCAAGTATCTTGAGAGTTGCTTGAGAGTGCTTGGAGTGAGGCGACACCAGTTTTTGACTCTCCATATAAAAATGCTCTACAACTTTATCTGTCTTCTAAATACCTCAACACTATTTTCGCCATTGACTCGAGATGAGTCCGAGGAGTCACGGTAAACTTGACTCGACGCGAATTGCAAAAGTAGCTTACATAACACGGCTAACTTAGGAAACGTCCACCACCGCCAACAGCTCACCATGAAGGTGGTAGGCCGGCGAGCGGCGGGTCACAAACAGAGTGATTTTTAAGGGCTCTGATATTTATCGCGGCCAGGACTCCAGGAGCAGATCTTCATTGTCATAGCAGACTCAGAACGCCCAATCCTAAGTACTAACTTCTAAGTACTAGTTTATAAGTCCTGTCAGGATTATCCTGATTTTCAAGGTTGAAGAAATTTTGGTGCCCGTGTGGCCAGCCCTGTATCGTCAAGGGTTAGTTTGTGCCTCCTCCGTAGACAGATCAGTGGCAGTGCCTGATTCAGATCACCTTTGCCGACGGCGATCTGATTTCTTTGGCGGGCACGAACATATTTTGATGGGACACGGCCTGAGCTTCAGACTCCGAAGATTAGTAATATGGTCCAGACCTAAATGGACCCAAAACGGGTTATGTAATTTGGCGACATTTTCGGTCTCCATAGCACAAACTATTCTGTTTGTGAACTACAACATGACTTTGGACATACTCCAATTTATCGACAGCAAAGGCGGCAACTCGGCGGAAATCCGCGAGTCGCAGCGAAAACGCGGCGAATCGGTGGAGCTGGTCGACGAGGTTATCCAGATGTATGCCGATTGGGTGAAGAGTGCATTGCCTCCTGGTGCTGCTAGTCTGTAATGGCTGCTGATTCGACTATGGAACAGTGGATTTCGATGCCGCAAGCATGAAAAAGGAGGTGAACAACGTCCAGAAAGAAATTGCCGCAAAGAAAAAAGTGGGCTTGCGACGCTTTCGTTCTTTAAGGATTAGAATTCACAACGCTTACATCAAAGGCCAAAGAACCCGCGGACGACTTGGTAGCAGCCAAAAAGGAGCTAGACGCCAAAGTCGACGCGATCCGGAAGGAGGCAAAGGAATTCGAGGTCAAAATGCGACAGAAGGCGAGCATGGTGGGGAACATCGTCGGTAAAGACGTGCCTGTCAGCCAGACTGAGGTTTGTGAGGCTATTTTCTCCTGGAAAAAATCCTGATGAATCCGTAGGACGACAATGTTACGGTCAGGACTTGGCACCCTGTCCAGGAAACGGACGAGCCGCCTGTGAGAACCGGTATAATGCCGCACCACGAAGTATTGCTGAGATTAGACGCGATGGACCTCGATCGGGGTGCGTTTTGTCCTTACATTTCCTTCACCTTTTGACTCACATTCAAGGCTATTGCAGGCGCTAAAATCGCAGGCCACCGAGGCTATTTCTTGACGAACGATGGAATAGATCTCAATCACGCTCTCATTGCATACGGGCTCGAGTTTTTACGAGAACGAGGATACAAGAAGATCCAGCCGCCGTTTATGATGAATAAGGACCAGATGGCCAAAACGGCACAATTAGATCAGTTCGACGAGGAACTCTACAAGGTGCGCACACGCTCGTTCCATGGACAGCACTGGTTCTAATCGTAAGGGCAGGTTATCGGCTCGGACGATGAGAAGTATCTCATTGCGACTTCGGAACAACCTATCTCGGCCTATCACTCGGACGAGTGGTTCGAAAGCCCCGAGGCACAGCTGCCGATCAAGTACGCAGGATATTCGACGTGTTTCCGGAAAGAGGCGGGCTCGGCTGGACGCGACATGTGGGGCATCTTCCGGGTGCACCAGTTTGAGAAAATTGAGCAATTCTTGATCACGGACCCGGCCAAGAGCTGGGAGATGTTCGACACTATGATAGCGAACAGCGAAGCGTTCTACCAGAGCCTCGGCCTGCGTTACCGCGTCGTCGGCATCGTTTCGGGCGCGCTGAATCTTGCGGCGGCGCAAAAGTACGACCTGGAGGCCTGGTTCCCATTCCAGAAGAACTACAAGGAGTTGGTGTCGTGTTCGAACTGCACGGACTATCGTGAGTTCACAAATCCATTCGGTTCCAATGGTATGTTAACAGTTTATCAGAGAGCCGGAGGCTTGAGGTTCGGTGCGGCATCAAGACCAAAGAACAGACGCGCAAGGTCTACGTCCATATGTTAAATGGGACGCTCTGCGCGACTGAGCGTGCTCTGTGCTGCCTAGTGGAAAACTATCAGACCCCAGATGTACGTCGCCTTTGCCGTTTATATGTCTTTCATACTAACGCAAGTCATAGGGTCTCATCATTCCGGAGGTGCTCAGGCCGTACATGCGTGGACGGGACTTCCTCCCGTGGGTCAAGGAACTGCCCAAGGGTTTGCAGAAAAAGCAGGCATAATTCAGTGTGTTAGAATAGGAATGTACTTACTAGGCGCCGCCGACTACAACCGCTTTGGGTAGGCAACAGTCATGTAACTTACGATGTACAACCGCAATTGCATAGACTATAGTCCACCACGCTCAACTCTCCGTGGCCGCCGTTGTTGCCAAACTTTTTTTGCCGCTTGGAGTTGTTAGAACAAGAACTTTGACTCTTCCCGCAGATAAGGTGGATAAATGATGTGTATAGAGTACTGTACAGATGAGAGCAGTTGATATAACGAAGGATGGAGATAGAGCAAAGAACAAAGGACGGTACCCGGTAAGTATGTGATACACGATTAGATTAATGCCATAGTAATGCGAGCGAAATGTGGCTCGGACGTGGCGCCATCATTGAACGGCGATGGGAACGGTCACCTGCATGAAAGAAATACAATGCCAGCGAGAACGAATGGGTGATGGCGGGGATAGTTTGAAGGGTAGTGAAGCGCTCTGCCAACGGAAGCCTCCCAAGAACCATATTGCGCCGGGCTCCACGGCGGATGGCCATTTAATTTACCGCCAGTGAGCGTGATGACTGAACAGGGGGGAACGCCGATGACATTGGTGAGACTTGTGCCTGGTTCGAGTCGTCCATGATGGAAGATGTGAGTGGAGGTGCCATCGTGCTGGGTGTTGCGGGGCCTGTGGCGACTTTGCCAATGAACCACGACTAGAAACGGGGGCTGTTAGGGGGCCAGCGGAGAAAAGCAAATCAAGGAACATACAGGAACCCAGCCTCGGTCTCCACCCTCTTCCTTGACAGCCTAACAGAATGCGGCTATGAACAACGGAGATCTGGAATGGAGGAGACGACGCACATATGACCAATGATTATACCGCTTGAACACACGAAGAGCATCATCCTTCACCAGGTCGAGCTCCTCCTCGCCCTTCTTCTTGTAATCCATGAGGGCAATGCCAGGGAAACTCGTTGATATGATGCTCAAGGGCAGGATAGGTGTTTTGGACACCGGTGTCTCTGGTGGCGAGTCCGAGCCTGAGGACCCCGAAGAGCCGCTCTTCGCAGCGTTAGCTTCTGCTATTGCAGATGCTACGGGCACGTTCGTCTCCAGCAGACAGCCCGCGGGGACCCAGCCCTGTTTGACGATATCTGCGTCCACCACCCCCGAGCCAGTAGGGTCGCGTTGTACGACCCACCACCCCCTTGCTCGTGACAGGATAATGAAAGTATCCCCACTATGTGATACGCATTCAGGAATGCGGAAGAATGAGAGAGAATGGACGACTTACACAACGACGTCAAATTCGTCTTCCTGTTCTGCCATGTATGGGTATATCGCAACGGCGTACGATATACCCGAGGTCGACACTGGGGGCATCTCCCTAGAGCTAACTGGTGTCACCTCGCTTGGGTCCGCGCCCCCCCTTCTCAGGTTCTCGTGCCCCCCGTTAGAGGCAACGGCGGTAGTACCTGAGATTGCGGTGCCCGTCGTACTCGTCGATAAGTGCTGCGCCGACGATCCCAACAACTCCTCGGCACTTCCGCTGCGCTCGACCGCAGGAGACATCAACCCCAGCTCCGGCCACCCAGGTGTGGGGCTCACGGCAGTCGCAATCCCTGGGGCCGATGCACCCGCACTCGCGCTCAGATCCACCTCGAGATGTGGCGGTCGACGCGCAGAGCGAGTAGACGTCGACGGCGCCTTGGCGGTGTGACCGAGAGTAGCACTCGAGGTTGCTGCGGACCCATTGGACATGATAGACGACGCTTTACGCGCGGCATGCTTTTGTTGTGCAACGGCGATGGGGGAGCGGATATCCTTAATATGTTTGAGCATGAAGACCGGGTTCTTTTTGGCGTCTTTGAGCTTTTGGAAGAGCAGCAAAGGCTTTTCGTCGTAGCTCAAACATCGCTCGATTCGGTTGCCTGTCATAGAATATATGACTTTGGACGCCGTCAAGACGACAGAACTCACCAGTAGAACCGTAACATATGAACATGGCATAGTTTTCCCAATTGTCGTTATTTATGCGGTACTTTTTGAGTGCCGCGGGGAGGACTTTCCACGTCGGATCTTCCAGGCTGACCTTGAAGCTCTTCAGAGTCTCAGAACTCTCTGTTCGGGCAGTCTTTGGTGGTGCTGACGTTGACCCGAGGTTGGGTGAGTCGGTGGGTTGTGTCCCACGCGGCTTGTCGGGGGGAGTCGATGAGGACTGCGCGGCACGATACGAGAGGTCATGCTCAAGTTGCTGCGGCGAGGGATGCGGAGACTCGATGTCGGGTTTCGTAGGCGATTTTTGGGGCCGTACATATTGAGCCCATTTGAATGAGGGTTGGCGACGGAGGGACGGGTTCTCGTCCTGTCAATGACGGTGATCAGAATGACGTTCATTTCTGACTTGTAGGGGATGCGCACCGATCGTCCTAAGGAGCTGCGGAAAGCGTTGAAGTCTTCGACGAAGAGCTGCAGTGTGTGATTTAGATGTCGGTTTTCCTCCTCGAGATGATGCAGGCGTATGTCTGGGGATGAAGGGGGATCAGGGACGAAAATCCCGGTAGGTGTTGCATACGCACCTTGATCCTTGATCATCACATGCAATCTGTCCACCGTGAGGCCTTCAAGGCGCTCTGAGGCTTCGGCTGCGTTGAAGAAATGAGTGACTGCTCCTACGATACACAAGAGGACGGACACGGAGGAACGTAGTCTTCTGGCTCGATGGGAACGTTGTGGGCTATCTTGACGAGGTAGACTGCCTTGAGAATGGCCAAACGCTGACCGATAGTGGATACGCCGACGGCCTTGAGTGTGTCCTGGTTGAGCATACAGAGGACCTCGCCATTTATGCTGTGTTCTGGAGACGGACAGATGAGAGCGAGTACGGAATTGCGGCTGCGAACGGACCCTTTATCTGGGGCTCATACTGGGAGAAACCAAGGGATGAGAGCCATGCATGCACTTCCTGTTCGTCCCATTCCTGAATGTTCCTCTCTGGCGCAGAAACGGTGTCCATGACGGAGAAAGACTGGGAAAGAGCAGAACAAAATCCACGTGACCCGGTGTCGACTTGTCGCCTTTTCAACAAGTCTACAACGCTTTACTCGTCCGCATGCTATTGCGTTAAATGCAACGCGTCTGTCATTTAATTCCCCATCCAACACGCGACCAAAAGATCCCCAAGACACTTCAACTCGCGGCACGCTAGAACCCTGGCACGCTAACTCTTCTGGCAGCAAATTTCGTCGTTCGAGCAAGAAAGTGTGAAGTGGGAAGAACCAAGTGCCTCCGACCCTTTTCCTGAGCCGTCAACTTGTCCCCATTGCCTAGGCTTTGTTGAGGGTCTAACCACCGTTGAAGCAAATAATAATTCAATCAGCGCCGGAGATCCATCGCCAAGACTTAGATACGCGGCTTTCCGCAACGACAAGATGCGACGTCGACATTATTTATCGACGGCTTCGCGCAGGTATGTTGCAGGTATGGCCTATCCTCACGCATCACGCTTATCACGAATAGTTCTACGAGGGATTGTTAAAAGTCCTGCTGTGGTAATAGAATTGAGTTGCTTGCTGCACAAATCCATGGCCGTCATCCTCAAAATTCATATTCTGGATGTGCTCTCGGCCTATCTTATACATAGGGACCTCTGCAGTAATACTATCTCCTCCTCCTCCTCATCCACTCAGTATGTTCGATGGGCAAGGTCCAGAGGCTCACCACACCACGCTAACGGTCCCCGCTCGCGTAATGATCAAATACCCCGTCGTCTCCTGTGAGTGCTTTGTCCACTGGCAGCCGCCAATGGCAGTAATATATAGCTCTCCGTCCTCTGAGGACTACTTTTCTGCGAGATGCTGACGCTGAGAGGGGCATATACGCGAGGCTGTAGCATAGGAGTAGGGAGATGAGAGTAAGGAACAAGAATGGATTGATCGGATTGAGAAACATTTCAAGCGTGAGCTTTCTCTTGTACTTACATGTTTCGGTGATGGACGACCCGTGGGCCAATGCTTGGGGCGAGCCCACAACAACCACCAAGCACCCCCCGCCTCCCGTGTTCCCAACCCAGGACGTTGACGACGAGGAGGACATTACAATTCCATCCTGGGAGGCTCCCGTTTCATGGACAGACGAAAACTCTCTCTGGGGTTCTCGTTCCCCCGCCGTCGACAGATTTCCCTCATGGCAGTCTCCGTACGACGATCTTCCACTCGGGAAAGCTTCCTCGTCGCCTCCGACCACCTCGGATGTGCCAGAGGATACAGAGGAGGCTTCCGAGGACGAGGCGGAGCAGGAACAGCTCGAACCTGAACCGCAGTCTGAACCAGAGCCCGAAATCTTAGTCGAACCTCCAACGCAGCCCCCATTTGACACGCCATTAACATCCCCTCCATTGTCGTCTCCAAGCAGTCCCGACGCGTTCGGCACCTTTGAGTCGGGTCTTCATGATCTTCCACCGACTTCGGACCCATGGACACCTTCTCATGCCGCTTTTGCCCCAGACTCGGCGGACTCTGCTTGGGGTACTGCTTGGGCACCTTCCGGCGAGGAAGGACCTGGGGAAGAGGATGACACTTCTGCCGTGGTGGATGAATGGGAAGCCGCGAAACAGCAGAAGGCCATGCAGGATAAGCACGTCGTGAGTCTCTGTCCTTCCGGCAGCTTCATTGACGAAGCTCAATTTTCTATAGCCGCCAGAGCTGCTTGCGTCCATACTCCTTCAATTTACTGAACTGGCAAACGACCTTTACCCGCCCCAGCCGACACCAACTCCTGACCCAGACGACTACCGAGCCAGTCGCCACAAAGGCATGCAGGGAATCGACTCTCTGTTCGTATATCTTTCCAGATGAAATCGCAAGTCTACTCAGCTAACCTGTCAATAGAAACCCTACGGTGATCCGTCTCCTCCCCACGGATCTCACTCTCCCTCCCCCGCGTCCCTTCTTAAAGTCTGCCATCGCCAAGCAAACCGCAGACAGTCTGCGTCTCTCCCGTAGCGCCGCGTTCGTGCGCTTCAGCCCACTCAGCCATTACAGCGCAACGAAAGGCTCAACCGCGTGGGAGGCATCTGTGAAGCGCCGACCTGAAGCCGTGGGTGAGCCAGACCTGCTTCCGCCAGGATGGCGCGTCGTCGATACAAAGAAGGACGAAGCTGTCGTGGACAAGAAAAAGACAGGTCACGGTGGCCTGCTTTCGTTCTTTGGCCGACGCGCCGGGACTCCGCCGGTGGTGGCGAGCGGGGAGGGTGCAAATCCGCGCCGTTCCTTATCGTCGGCCCCTGGGTCCTCCCCGCGCGCGAGCATGGACAGTACGAAGTCTCCGACAGCATCTATCAAGTCGCCCACCAATGCTTCCGCGGCCGCCTCTCCTACAATGCCGAGCAGCACGCCACCGCCACTGGCTGTAGTTCCCGTCGTATCGCAGACACAGCCCGATGCAGGCGCAGGTGCTGACACAGATCCGACCTCCCCCGCCTCCGCGCCGTCCGCCGTCTCGCGCTTCCTCGGTCGCTTCGGACGCAAGGCGCCTGCCGCAACGGGGCCCCAGAACCTCGCACTGTCTGAGGGCGACTTTGACTTCCTCTCTGATATCGAAGGTGCGCCTACAGGGCCAGCCTTCAACGACGCAGCGTTCAGCGGGGATGCTCACTTCTCGATAACGGGCGCACTCCTCGACGACCCTGTGCCGCTGCCCGCGAAACTCGCTCCGCCGCCCCGTCCATTTATCCCCGTTGTTCCAGCCCAGAAGAGCGGCCACCAAGGCCGTCCTGGGATTGATCCTGATGTACATGCGGAACAAGAAGATGAGTTGGCGATTTTCGGGACTTATATACCGCCTCCGCCTACCAAGCCTCAATTCGCGCATAGTGTCTCTGCACCAGCACCTGCACCGAAGAGTATGCCGCCTGTTGATTCGGACATTGATTTTTCGGCCTGGGGCTTCGACGACGAGGAGAAGAGCGGCGGGGTGGTAAGACGGGACTCGGAGCCCGTGGCTAGCGCTAGGACTATCCATCCGCCAGCAAAGCAGGTGCTGAACACGAGGGCCGTAACCAACGCCCGAGGTTCTGTACCCCCTCCACGGCGGGCCCCGACCGCAATCATGTCTTCTGGGCCGTCGAAGCCACCCCCAATCGTGCCCAAGCTCGATGGGTCATTCAACTTCCCGCCCCCGCCTCGCACGCAAACGCAGACGCCCATTGCAGTTCTCCCTCCACCACCTGGGACCAAGGCCGTCAAATCAGCAGCAGCGTTGCTGGACGACGACGACGAGTTCTCAGACTTCCACGCTCCCGCCGCCGCACAGATCTCCCCTTCCCAGCCTTCTGCTAACTCGCTCTATGACACGAGCTTCTCTTCATCCTCATCAGAGCGTGGTCTCTTCTCTGCGACGTCCTCTACTTCGATCCCCGCGAACCTTTTCGATGACTTTGACGACTTTATGCAAGCGTCGCCGCAGGGCCCTACGACGCTCCGCACACCCTCGCCTCCGCGGCCCCCCTCTAAGCATGCACGCATGGCACCCCCCACGCCGCTCTCCTTCACCCAGTCGACGGACCCGGACGATACGCCGCTCGCGCTCATCGCGAACGCGTCTGGCTCGTCCCTGCGATCAAAGCGCGCGGCCGCGAGCCACCAGCGCACGCTCAGCCTCGTCGAGTCCGCCGCCGCGACCTCCGGCATCCGCTGGCCCGCGCCCGCCTCGCCCCTCCCCTCGCCGCGGCTGATTGCACCGCCGCCCGACGCGGCGGACCCGTTCAACTTCGGCGGCTCGACAATGCAGTCGCAGCAGGCCGCTTTCCTGGGCTCTGCGCCGACCGTGCTCAAGGCATTCCAGCCGCCAGCTGCCGCGATGCCAATTCGCGCCATGTCCCCGCCCGTGCCGAGCCCGGCGCCCCCGCAAAAGATGCCCGCGCGGTTCCCGCCACCCCCTGGTGCTGCAGCGCCGACGCGCGCGATGTCGCCGCCAGCGTTCCCCCCGCCGCCGGGCGGCGTGCAAAAGGCGCAGGCAGCGGCGCCTGTGCTTCCCTCACCAATGCTGAAGGCACAGCGTACCCCCGCGTTGCCGACTCCGTCCCCAGTAAGCTCGGCTGCGCCGGGCAAGTCGTCGGGTGGGTTGTCTGCGCAGGACCTTTCATTTTTCGAGGGTTTGTAAATCTATTTAAAATAATGTAATTGTCGCTGTGATTAATTTGCTTTGCGTGCGTGCGTTGGACTGATCATGAACTGCACCCCGCGGCGTAAACCTTGGTGCGAAACCATAACCATGTAGCATGTTGACCGGACAATACATACTACATGAACGAGCCCAAAACCAAGAGCAGACGCGTCTACTCTTCCTCCTCGTCGTCGTTTTGGCTGTGAAAGGCGTTGAGATGAGACTTCACACAAGTCGGGAATGCGAGAAACATACACTGCGTTGTACCGCAGCTGGTACACGTCCTTGGACGGAGCAACGACACGGACCCAGTCACGGATCGAGTGCTTTTTAAGGAACTTCTTCGTGAGGTATTTAAGGTACCGCTTGGAGAAGTGGATCGAGGTCGTTATCGTCAGTTTTGAGCCGGCGTCTTGAGTGGATGCATTAGAGTGATTCGAGGAACGCTAGAAAATGAACACACTGTCGCGGACGATTTTGACGTTCTCGCCGAGCTGGCCTGCCTTGCCCTCGACCTTGATGCGGTCGTGCAGGAATTTTTCAAAGTCGGCGCCATCGAAGATGCCGTCTGCAGCGGGTTTCGAGTAGTCAATGATGAACTTGTGCTTGGAGACGGTCTTGGTGGGGGCGGCTTTGGGCTGTCGGGAAAATGAGCCTACTGAGAAGAGAACTCAGCAAAGCGGGACAGACCATCGTGGCTGCTGGAAAGAAGGTGAGTACAAAATTCGGGGAGACGGGTGGCTGTGTCAACTGGATAGCTGCACGTGAGCTGGCGCGACTCCAAAAAACTTTCTCCCAGCGACCATGAGTTCCAAACTTTCAGTGTCTAGCGTGCGCGGCTCCATCAAGGGGCTCCTGGCAGATGCCAACGGCGAGAAGAAGCGCAACTTTGTCGAGACCATCGAGCTCCAGATTGGTCTCAAGAACTACGACCCCCAGCGCGACAAGCGTTTCTCGGGAACCGTCAAGTATGTCTGCGTCGGTTTTCTCTTTCATGTTCTCATTCTAACCCGTCCCAGGCTCCCCAATGTCCCCCGCCCTCGCATGTCCATCTGCATTCTCGCCGATGCCGCCGACATTGATCGCGCAAAACAAATCGAGCTCGAATACATGAGCGTCGATGATCTCAAAAAGTGCGCCGACTCAAAGCCCTGCCGCTCCTCTACTCACCGGGCTATGTAGGCTTAACAAGAACAAGAAGCTTGTCAAGAAGCTCGCCAAGAAGTACGACGCCTTCCTGTCGTCCGAGACCCTCATCAAGCAGATCCCCCGTCTGCTGGGCCCTGGTCTTTCCAAGGGTCCGTCTGGCGCGCACTTTGGCTGTGCAAACTGTTGACGTCTGTATTTGCAGCTGGAAAATTCCCCACCCCCATCTCGCACGCTGAGGACCTTTCCAACAAGCTCGTCGAGGTGCGCTCGACCATCAAGTTCCAGCTGAAGAAGGTATGTCTTTCTTCAGAACACAAATATACGCTGCTTCTCACTCTATGTCGTTTAGGTGCTCTGCCTTGGTGTCGCTGTTGGCCACGTCCAAATGACCGAGGACGCCGTCCTCGGAAACGTCATGTTGTGTAAGTTTTTCAACCTATCACTCACCCACCGCAGCGACTGAGGCCTTCCGTAGCGATCAACTTCCTCGTGTCCCTCCTCAAGAAGAACTGGCAGAACGTGAAGAGCTTGCACATCAAGACCACGATGGGCAAGCCCGTCCGCCTCTTCTAATTGCAGAGGCACTGTAGTCGGGGAGAGGGACACGAGCACGAGGCCCTTGCACGCTGCGCACGCTATACCAACGGTCGTCTGTGGGCGGTCCGGACTGGGAGCTGGGGTTATCAAGTTTTTGTTTATCTCCAAAAATATGACATGCCGTCTACGCACATGAATCCTAGGCGATGAGATTACTGGCCCTACTTGAAGAAACGTTCGTTCATAGCTCAGTGAGCGACAACGAAGTGAGATTTGGGTTTTGAACTACTAGATCTGAGCAACGGAATGTGATATCTATTCAGCGGTGGGAAGATAAGTTTCGCCCCTTGACTGGAAACCAACGACCTGCAAACTGGTGCTCAAAGATGCACTGCGGAGCCAGCGGGAAAACCCCGGATATTCCAATGCCCAGTACCTTTCCCAAGGGTAGGAGAACAAAGGTGAACGATGTGGACCGAGCATATAATAGCGAGCGGGATGGTGATCGGCCTGAAGCGGCGTACGAACAGAGCTGGTGGGGTGCCGCCGAGAGGGCTCCCTGGGATCACAGGCTCTGTCGTGATGAATATGCGCGCAACGTAGCGGCCGGTCCAACACACACATTCGAAACTCTACAGGACCCGATAAAATAAGTGATTCACCCACCTGATATAATGCTTGCAAGAACGGGAGTGCGGAGGAGAGAGGGAAGGGCGGGAGGAGGAGGAAGGGAAGAGGTGCGAAATTCCTCGATTTAGTCCTACTCAAATCGACGCGACGCGCTCATTTCGTGACCGTGGTCTTACACGTGCTTCGCGGCTTCGTACCTCGACTGAACCCCCATGTCTTGGGGGCGGTTGTGAGGAAATCTCGCACAGTATCATATCGCATCTCCTTTTGGATGCGGGCGTTGAGTTGGAGTGATACCATCACTACTCCCATCCCTTTACGTTCAAGTTGCCCTGTTGCAGTGTGAGGTTCGGCGCTAGCCTCTCAGCAACCGAGCTGACTTTCTCAGCGCAATTCACCGTGAACTCGACTGTTTCGTTACCCAGACTCGGAGATGGGCCGCCAAAATGCCCCGCGTCGCTTGCGCGTTGCCATGCGGCTCTCGATTCAACCCATATCTACTCTGACTCTCCAGCGGCCCTCTGTTCCTGGTTCACCAGACACTACGCGAAAAAGCCTGAGCTATGGGTCGGGTACTTCAAGAAGCACACAGGTCCTCACTTGGCGCGCCGTCGACGAAGCTGGATCGAAGACATCCAGAGCGTCGATGCGAGCGCACGATGCAGCGCTTAACGCCAAGAGCCACTGGAGGACGTCAACGTCGCCGTGCTCGAGGCGGCGGGGTGCCCGGGTGAGCGGCGTTTGCGCGAGGTTTGCGGTTCCGCTTTCTGTGGAGGCTCGCTAAGGCGTCTGCTGCGGCGCAGTGGCATGCTGAGCAGCTGCCCGGATATCGACGTTCCTCCGAGGACTCGGTGAGTGCTCTACAAGCCCCTATGGTGATGATTTGTCTTCCACCGCTGGGGCCGGGGCAACTGCTGTTGCTAGGCCTTGAAATTGGAGACTCGCGTACAAAACTGTTGTATTCATATCTGAAATAAATTCCTCTGCGCTCCTAATAATTGCAGTGTACCCTCCTGTATAGTCTATAGGGTATCCCTTGAAATGTTCCTGGCAAGTCTCAGAACAATTACTGTCAAGCGAAGAGTATTAATGGCACGTGAAATGCAACGGACTTGTGTCTTCTTACCGCGATGGCTAGCTCGAAGCTCCCCGTCCTCGCCCTCCCCCACCCGACCATCCTCCTCCCCGCGTCCCGCATAACCCTCCCCGTCTCAAACGACGTCGGCGAGGCTCTCGTCGCGCTCATCGAAGAGTCCGATGCTCTCCCCGTCGTCGCCGCTGTCCCCGTCGCATCCGACACTAATCTCACCGCTCAGGCAGAGTTTGGCACCGCTGCCAGGATCCTCCGGCTCGTACGACCCCCGGGGCGCAACAGCCGCCAGAGCTATCTACTCACCCTCCATGGACTCACTAGAGTCCGTCTACTGACCCCGTACATTTCTGACCCGGACAATGCCTTTGTTCCGTACGACATCCAGTATCCACCAACGGAACACGTCCCGTCTCGCAAGGTTGTCGACGCCTTCAAGCAGAGCGCACTGCGTCTTCTCGACCGCCTCGCCCGTGACTCGGCCCAGCAGATTCGTCGCGACGGCTACCACAAAATCGCCGCCATGCTCGAGGACATAACGGACGCCCGCGCAGCCTGGATGGCAGATATCCTCGTCGGCACCGTCAATGCCAGCTTTGCCGATAAATTAGGTACGCGTAATGTCGACTTTGCGCGAAATTCCGGCTAATTCGGCTCAGCCATCCTCGCCATCACCGACGCCGAGGCACGGCTCACCCTCGCCACCGAAATCTTCAGCAAGCAGGCCTCCATCTCCGAAGTGTCCACAAAAATCGCCACCCAGGTCGAAGAGTCCGTCTACAAGCAGCAGAAGGAGCATTTTCTGCGCCAGCAGCTCGCTGCCATCCATAAGGAGCTCCAGTCCCTGTCTGGCGGTGCATCCGGCAGCCTTGTTGGCGGTGGCCCGAACCCCGCCTCCGAGCTCGACGACGACGAGCAGCATGAGGCGGACGACCTCGCCGACCTCAAGCGCCGCATCGAGGCCATGGCCCCCGGCTCCGAGGAGCGCAAGATGGGCGTCCGCGAGTGGCGGAGACTGAAGCGCATCCCCCAGGGCTCCGTCGAGAACGGCGTCATCCGGTCCTACGTGCGTCCCAAAATAAAATCAAGAAAACACTAACATACGCGTCCCTCGCAGCTTGAGTGGCTCACCGCCGTGCCCTGGCCCAACTCGTCGCTGGAGACCTCAACCCCGCGCCCGATCCGCGACCGCTCCTTCCTCGCCGCCGCGCGCGCACAGCTCGACGCCGACCACTTTGGGCTCGAGAAGATCAAGAAGCGCCTCATCGAGTACCTTGCGGTCGTGCGCCTCAAGGAGATGAACGCCGAGCGCGAGCGGCTCGCGGCGGCGCCGGACGAGAAAAATGCCGTGGTGCTCTCGAAGCAGGAGGCGGCGGGTGCCGAGGACGGTGAGGGTGCACCCGCGCCCGCGTCTTCATCGCGACCCGCTAGGAAAGGCGTCAAGGGACCTATTCTGCTGTGCGCTTCTTCTTTTTCATATATAGATATTTGTTCAATCTGACCTCCAACGCAGATTCGTGGGGCCGCCGGGGACGGGCAAGACGTCACTCGGGCAATCGGTGGCCAAGGCGCTTGACCGGCCGTTCCAGCGGATCGCGCTCGGCGGCGTGCGCGACGAGGGCGAAATCCGCGGGCACCGGCGCACGTACGTCGCGAGCGGGCCTGGCCTCATCGTACAGGCCATGCGCAAGGCTGGACGGTGTGATCCCGTATTGCTGCTGTGCGTCGGGCCGCTCTCTTCTTTTCACACTCGAGTTGATACTATTTATTTTTCGTAGGGACGAGATTGACAAGATCGGGCAGAGCAACTTCCACGGCGACCCGTCCGCAGCGCTGCTCGAGGTGTTGGACCCCGAGCAGAACCATACCTTCAATGTAAGTTTCTCGTGCCTTTCTGTACTTGCTTTGAATGGTATATAGGACCACTACATCAATGTGCCGATCGACTTGAGCCAGGTGCTATTCATCTGCACGGCCAACAGCCTCGAGACCATCTCGGGCCCGCTGCTCGACCGGTGCGAGATTGTGCAGCTGTCTGGATACACGTACGACGAAAAGATGCACATCGCGCGGCGGTTCCTGCTGCCGAAGCAGCTGAGTGCGAACGGGATGGACGCGGATCATGTGCAGCTGACGGAGCCCGCGCTCATGACGGTCGCGACGCAGTACACGCGTGAGGCGGGCGTGCGGAGTCTGGAGCGCGCGATTGGGGCGGTGGTGCGGTATAAGGCCGTCGAGTGGGCGGAGTGTATGGATGAGCTGCAGGAGGGGGAGACGACGGAGCAGCAGGCGGGGGCGGGGTCTGGGGCGGAGATCATCCAGTCTACCGGAGGGCAGCGGCGCAAGGGGCGGGAGTACTCGGCGGTGGTGGAGGAGAGCGAGCTGGAGGGGATTTTGGGGATTGCGCGGTATGATGGGGAGGAGCGGGACAGGGAGGAGCGGCGCGGGGTCGTCTACGGGCTCGTCGTGATGGGCCAGGGCGAGGGCGGGATCCTCCCTGTCGAGACGATCGCGGTTCCCGGCGCGGGGCGGCTGAAGCTTACTGGGAGTCTCGGGGAGGTATGTCATGCGCCCTTTCACAAAAGCACTTCTTATATTCTCTCGCTCGTAGGTGATCAAGGAGAGCGGGGAGATTGCACTGAGCTGGGTCAAGACGCACGCGTATGACCTGTGCATCACCAACTCGCGCGCGCACGACCCGCTCAAGGTGCCCGAGCTCATCGACATCCACCTGCACCTCCCCGCCGGCGCGCAAAAGAAGGACGGGCCCAGTGCGGGGATTGCTATGGTTCGGCTTTCTTTGTTATCTTCGTGACGACTGACTGAAGCGCGAAAACAGGTCTGCGCATTTGTTTCGCTGTTGACTGGCGCGCGTGTTCCAACGCATATTGCGATGACCGGCGAGGTTTGTCGGCTGTCGTTCTGTAAGGCTTCTCGCTGACCTCTTTGCGTAGATCACGCTCCGCGGGCGGGTGACACCGGTCGGGGGGATCAAGGAGAAGGTATCATTGTTCTTTGTTCGTTCACTACGACGTTATACTAACACCACCCAAGGTCCTCGGCGCGCACCGCGCGCAGATCACCAAGGTCATCCTCCCGTGGGCGAACCGCAAGGACGTCGAGCACGACGTCGCGCTCGAGATCCGGAGCGTGATGGAGTTTGTGTTTGTGCGCACGGTGGACGAGGCGCTCGTCGCCGCGTTTGGGAAGAACACGCTTGGGTGGCGGAATGGGCCGCTGATGCTCGAGAGCAGGCTCTGAGTCACAGAGGCCTATTACAGTGCGGGGATATTTTGAACACTCGTTTTTTTACCCTCTATGCTATGCAGTAATTTGTACACTAACTAATCTCCCGCCACGTACATAAACCAATCACAATGCTCTCTGCAGCGCTTTCAATCGTTTATTAGCGTTTGCTGCGGTGTTCTGCTCATATCGATGGAGCTTGGTCAAGGCGCAAATACTTAAACTCCCAGGGTGGACATGATACAATCAACGGCGCAGGTGTGGTACACGCAAACCCCGTTCAGCACTCTCAATGAGTACGCCAAGCCGTCTCTCGCGCGTCGCTTCTTGCTTTGCGCTCATCACCCAATCCTCCGCGGAACGTCGATATCCGGGGGGCTGCTCAGCATGCCATTCCGCCGCAGCAGACGCCTCAGCGAGCCGGGCGGCAAACTCCGTAGAAAGCGGAACGGTTCCCCGCTCGAAACTCATCTGCCCCGTGTTCTCCTCCGTGCGGAGGGCAAACGCCGCTCGCCCGGGATCCTGCATGCGCCCCGCCGCCTCGAGCACGGCGACCTTCGCGACGTTGACGTTGCTCCAGTGGCTCTTGGCCTTGCGCGGCGTGAAGCGCTGCATCGTGCGCTCGGCGTCGACCCTCTTCTTGATGCCGTCGATCCAGCCCCAGCAGAGCGCCTCGTCGACGGCGAGGGGCCAGGTGAGGGCCTGCCGCCCTGTGTGCTTCTTGAAGTAGCCGACCCATAATTCGGTTTCCTTCTAGTGCTGGGTCTGGATGGTTTAATACGTTGTATAATACGAGAGGGTCCAGCATGCTGCTGGTCTAGAATGGAGGGCTTGTATAATACAATAAATACCGGCGCCGCCGGCCCGAAATTTTCGACGTATTAAATGTATTATACGTGTATTTAAGGCTGTATTTAATGTATTCTACTTAGGCCCAGTCCGCCGGGTCCCATTCGGTGTCCTTCTCGGTCCATTTGGAGCTCGACTGCTTCGGTGGTTGCGGTGCTGGCTGTGAAGTCGGCTGGTCAGATTTGCCCTGGTCAGCCAAGGAACGTGTCGAGGCTGTCTTGAAAATTCCATATTGCTATGAAGTGAGCACCATGGCTCTCATGTCGACGGAACTATGATGGGAGGGGAAAAAAACTCGGAAACACGGCCCATGTGGCCCGCAACTGATCGTTGTTAGCCGCCGGCCTCAGTTCCGAGTCATTCCGACCTCGATGAATTTAATGTTCTCCACAACCGGGAAGTGGTCGGAAAATTGCTCTACCATGCTCATAAGCTCTGTGTGCCATCCCCACTTCCTGTAGAAGACTTTGGGTATTTTATACCTATTAAATACATGGCTTCCCGGAGCCTCGGGGTATAAAATGTATTATACGCGTATTATACGCCCTTGTATAATACGATCAATAAATACATCAATTAAAACCCAGCACTATTTCCTTCGCGTGGTGTTTGGTGAACCAGGAACAGAGGGCCGCTGGAGAGTCGAAGTAGATGGGTTGATTCGAGAGCCGCGCGGTTATGCGGGGCATTTTTGGCTGCCTAACTCCGAGTCTAAGCAACGAAACAGTCGAGTTCAGCGTCGAGAAATCAGCTCGGTGACTGGTCAGGACGACGTAAAAGGACGGGTGCAATAATAGTGATGGTATCACTGCAACTCAACGCCCGCATCCAAAAGGAGATGCGATATGACATTTCCTCACAATCGCGCCGAAGGTTTATTGGAAGTACGAAGTCTGACTCGTTGCTTCTCCATGACGTTCAGTCGTTGCGCTAGAGATGTTCCGTGGCTTAGAGCTCGTAGTTCACAATCCAAATATCTACTTCGTTGTCACGTTGAACTGTGTACGGACGTTTCTTAAAGTAGCCTCTTTAATCAGGATTCATGTGCGTAGACGGCTTTCAAGGAGATAAACAAAACCCAGCTACCAGTCCGGACCTCCCAGCCACAGGCGGCTAGTGATATTGCGTGCGTGCGCTTTGCTAAAGCGATCCCGCTCGAGTCTAGGTCATTCAAACTCAGTATCGCAATTGGATCTCAACCGCTCGCTCCTTTCTTCTTCTTCTTCTTTACATTGGGCTTGGGCGATGGAATATCACCGACTTCGATGGACCCCCCCGCCGCTTCCGCCTCCACCCCTCCTCCGTGTTCAATCTTCGTCTTGGCCTCCAGGAAAAACATCACATCCCGCAGCTGATCCTCCAAATCCTCGATCTTCGCAGCTCTCTCGTTCTTCTCCTTCTCCGATTGCTCAGCGCGTTCCTTCGCCTTGGCCAAGTTCTTCATCAACCCTTCACTCACAGCCCGTTCCGTATTCAGTTCCTTCTCCAGCCGCCGCGCCAGTTCCGTCAATTTCTCCGCGCGACTCTCCGCCCGTGTCTTGTCCTTCATCAACGACGCCGCCCTCGCCTCCTCCTCCTCTTTTCTCTGCATCGCCTCCTCCTTGGCCGCTGCTCTATCCTTCTCAAACTCGCCGCTTAACCGCTCCAAGATCCCGCGCAGCTCCCCAATCTGTGTCTGCAGCTCCGTCGTCTGCTCCTCATAATACTCCCGCTGCGAGTCGAGCTGCGACGTCAACAGATACGAATACTCGATCCCAATCGCCTCGATCTTCTCCGCGCTTAACGCGTCCGCCGGCCCTGGCCCTAGCTGCCCGTCGCGTGGACTCGTCCCCATCGACGACGAGGCGCTCGGTAGCTCCACGAGTTTCCCGTCCGCCTTGTTCTGAATGAGCCGGTGCACGTACCCGTCCCCCGCGTAGTCCCACACGCGCTGCGTCTCCAGCTCGAGCGCGTAGAGGTGCGTCGTCGACTGATAGTGTGCCTGCGCATGCGCGCGCCCGTACCGCCCGCACCCGATGTTCCCACAGATCAGGCAGATCCAGAGGTTGGTCGTCGACTCGCAGGCGGAACACGCCGAGAGCGTGGGCGCGGACGGGTTGGCGAACGGGATCGAACGCGTGGAGGACGACGAGGCCGGGTGCGACGACATGAGCGTCTGAGAGTAGCGACAAACGGGGCACCTGGAGTGTTCATAATGATATCAGCGTGTCGTCCGACTTTTTTTTGGCTGGAACCCACCGGCTGTCGCCCCATTTGCTTAGACACATGCAGTGGAATGTGTGCGAGCACGGCACAGTAATCAACCCCGTCACGGCGGAATCCATTCGCTCGAGACAAACGGGACACGTCGGTAGCTCATACAAAGCTTGAGTGGAAGCCAGGCGGGACAATGCCGGGTCCTCCGCATCCATATTGACGGAGAGAACGCGAACAACATGACATATCTCCGGCTGAGAATTGAGTTAATTTTTGCACCTGATATCGTTGTAGAGAGCACAACCTCCATAGAATTGAATGGCTTTCCATTATACGCTTCTGCAAACTCGGAGGCGTGCTCAGGATCCGTGAACTTGATCACGACGATGGACCGGTTCGGGACCGAGTCTCTACGGACAGGTTAGTAGCTCTTCAGCAACGCGTGTATCACGCCGCATTCACCGGATAATCCGTAGATGGGTGATCCCTTCCGCCGCCGGCGCCACAAAGGCCAGAAAATCGGCGGGAGCCATCCAAGAAGGAACCGCAAGAACGCCGAGCATCACGCCGTCGACGTCCGGCGAGTCGGATGTCACAGAGGCGGAGGACGACGCGGAGGCGGCCTTGTCCTCAGAAGACGTCGTCGCCCCCTCGCGGAACAAATGGATAATCCCTTCAGGGAGATTTGTCGAGCCTGATTCCATACCCTCCTTCGGTATAAAGGTCGCTGCAGCCGGTTCTGCTCGCCATCAGTGTGAGCGAGATATATCATCGCAACGCCCTGCGGGCGACTCACCACGGCCATTCGCACGCGCCTTCCCCGAAGAAGCCGCCACTGGCTTGTCGGTCATCTTAAAATCGACCCAGTCGAGACGTATCGGTCCGAATCTGTAGTCCTTGTCGCGCGGATTGTAGAGTGCGTTTCGGCGTGCGGTAGATTTCGGCGCGTGGGCTGGTAATTTTACAAAGACAGATCCAGGAGTAAAAGTGTCGGAAGGATCGCCGAGTCCGGTTTTCAGGTGAACAGAGATGCGGATGTGGTAGCCTCGCATTTCACTCCCTCCGCATAGTTAGTTGACTCGGAGCGGGAGAAACGTGTTGTTTGGCTACGGTGGTTATATTAAACAAAGGCTGCCATGACCCAAGCCTTCGCTCATCTTTCTCGGTCTGCAGCCTCTCTATCGTCCATGGCCAGCGCTGACCCTGAATGCAAGCCCATTGTGGAACTCTGCTCTATTTAAACCGTTCACGTTGAAGACGCTACGGACTATTCGAGCCTCTCTGTTACAAAATTCATCTAGATTCGAACGGCCGCCGGGATTAGCTAGGTATTAGCAAAATCCCTCCACTGTGAAGTCGTTGTCTTTATTTCATTCCTGGTCCGGCTCTTAGTCTCGACAAGAAACAAAGCGCCGCGATTCTCATACCGTTTTGTAACGTCAAGGAGGTCCCGGGAATCCTGCTTCAAGTGCGGTCTCGGTCTATGCGGTCCCATTCTGGCGAGGTAAGGTGAGGATCGAAGTCAGGGTATGCTTTGACCCTGGAATAAGGAGCGTCACTTTCCAGTTGTCCTGGCGGGAAAGTAGACGAGCTCTCAGACAGTAGCCTCCTCGACTGCGCCTTGCGGGAGACTTACGAAGAAACGGGCATCTCGAGAGCTAGGATAGAGATACTGGGCTCTATCGGACCACCCGAGAAGAGCCTTCGCGGCGATACCGTCTGGCCATTCGTCGTACGTATCCGATCCGCGTCCTAGCGTTCCTCGCTTGAACGAGCCGCAGGGTTTTGTACACGCGTCCGAATCCATGGACCGCTCCGACATCAACGAGGACGAACCACTCCCTTCCATAGACCTCCCTGCTATAGAACACACAGCATCCAAGGACGAAGTGGCTGCTATTTTTCATTTACCGTTGGCCGAACTGGCCAATTCCTCCCGATTGATACCACATTTATTCCGAGATGAGCGCCCGTATTGGGCGGTAGACGTTTCCGACCTCGTCTCCGCTAAGGAGGGCGAGGTGCCATTTAACAGTGGATCGATTGAAGCATCTCAGGAGGATGAAGTTGGCGCCGGTCGAGAAGGTAGAATAGAAGTCTGGGGGCTTACTGGCTGGTTTCTCTTTCTCGTCTCTCAGCAAATTTTAGGTGCTGCCAAGGCACAATTATAATGAATTTGGCAAGGAGCAGATCTGGGCGATGGTGGCTAGCGCACAAACACCTATCAGCGCACGAACAGCTATGATTTCTCCTTGAAACCCGTCGTTTTGAGCGCGCGCTGTCGTAGGCCCGCAGGTATCCCGTGCTCGACGCGAGAAGCGTTAATAACATCCTCAACTCCTTGATCTCTCTTTTTCGCCGACACCTTGAGTTTCCGGCGCGGGCGGTTACTTGAGCGTCTCGAGTCCCAAATGAGATACAGGACCGCCTCTGCAATCGCAACCACGGCCGCGACGAACAGGGATAAGAGAACTTGCTAGAAGGGCGGATTAAAGGGCCGTAAACTGCGAAACAATATCGTTACACACCCACTCGTTCTTCCAGCCCGTCATCCCCGCCGCCCACCACGCAGCGTACCCCGAACCAATGATACTCAAGAGTGCGTTCAACAGGTAGGTGATGGCCTGTCTCTCAGCCTTTTTGAGCGCTTCTGCTTCCTCGGGGCTCTTCTCGGGCGTGTACGCTGGAAACTTGCGTTCTGGCGACGTGACTGAGCCAGCCAGAAGAGCGATCATAGAGTAGGACTGAGGTTCAAGAGATGCAGATTGGAGAGCAGCCAGTCCTTCCGGAGTACGCGTCCATTGGGATATCGACTGCAACAGGGGGTATGGCACTGTGGGTGGCGCGGGTTCAACGATGTATGGGATTAGTTGGGAAGTGAGTTCAGGCGGCAGGATGGGTTGTAAAGGCGTAAGGACCTCGATGAGATGGGTTTCCAAAGAGATATTGAGGACGCTCATGACAAGCCGCGTGATAATGATAGCAGAACAGACAGGACGTCAGACAAGCTCGACAAGACAGTAGTAGACACTTGTGGCTGCGCTCGTTTCATTATCCGACGTATAAATCTCATGCAGATGCCTGTTCTCCTTCTCCCCCCTGTTGACCATCCTCATGTCTGATTTTATCTCTCCCTTCAGCGATGCATGTGCTACTTTCGATGTCAACTCGAATGCCAGTGTGACCGCGGTAGCGGCCATTCTTGAACCCATCACCGCGAAACTCGCACAGAGTAAGGATCGGAGGTATAGACAACGAATGCATCAGCTTGTGCAGAAGCTGATATGGCTTCAGGGAACGACTGGGTGAGAATGATGCGCTGTGGACAGGTCTACGAAAGCTTTGGCGCGACCTTAGCCGAGCTCAGTTAACATTTTGGGACAACGACGATTCTGAAGACGAAACCGGCGGCCAGGCCGAAAAGCAGAAGGAGTCTGGCCTCAGGATACTGTCTGCCGGTTTGGCAAGATTTACCAGGAATCTTGTGGCAGGCGTTCCACGCAATCAAATGAAGGCATTGTAAGCGGTCGCGTTAGCCTTGGAATGAATGAATTTATTTCTTCCTAAACACAGCGAGAATGAGCCTGCCATCCGACGTCTACTGCATTACTACACGTCTTGGTCTTCGATGCAAGACGCAGAAGGTCGTATCTTTTATTTAGATTCCTTCTCTTCCACTGATTTGACCACAGCAATCTTGGTCGCACGCATTTTGGCGCAGGCACTCGCCAATCTCGTCACTGGAAATGAAATTCTTGTACCGAAATTATGGAACACCTACATGAACCTACCGGAGGATCAGGTTATAATAATGTGCGTCCAGTCCAATTGATTCTTCCTTTGCTGACGGTGTTGTAGACGTCTTCTATCTTCTCCTGATCCTAGAACACTTTTGGCGGCTCTTGTTCTAATCCTGAATTGTATCGACACAAGTAGGACTCGGATGTGCGTTTGTACTGCAAATCCAACGAGTGATCTCATTTGTCTTGCACAGAAAAATGCTCATCAGAACTGTATCCGGCGTCAGAATATGTGTATCGCTTCTAGATAATATGGTACGGCTCTACGATGCTGAGGATGCGTCTGAAGGGGCCCGAGCTTTTGACATTGGGTAACTAATGCTTCCATTGCGGTTTTCTATCGAAGTTTCATATCATTCTTCCTCAGATATGAGATATTCACCAGAATAATGGCGGAGGACCTGGTCCCGAGTCTTTTCACCCGCCTGTCGATGTGTGTATTGTATTCCAGATGGCCACCATCCATGTTCACACTCTCCAGGGTAGACGAAATTATTACTCCGCATCAGACTACGCTCCTCAAGTTGGTCGACTCATATCTGCAGTCAATAAAGATGTCTCCCATCCCCACGACGCCACAGGGAACCCCATTATACGCGAAACTTCGGCCTATGCTTGCCAATGCGTTCTTTTCTCTTTCTACTTATGCTCAGAGCTCCATCCGGAACTCTCTTGGAATCTCTGATACTGCGTTGAACGAAGACTCACACGCGCCACCTGATGGGACCCGGGTGGCATTTGAGCCGCCGTCGTCCTTGGACGTAATGTTGCCCAAAGTTAGTGAGGCCCTCGTGCTTGTCACCCAGTGCATTGTAACCATCACTTTGGATTCATCGAACACGGATGCCCAACCTGCAGTCTGGGAGCAGACTTCGCAAGATTTTTTTAATGAGGCAACCTTTGCGGATCAGGGCATCGTCGAAAGTTTGACCGGCAAGTTATTTCTTACCGCTATTCTGCTCCACAGGCATTGATTCCAAATATGCACAGGACTTCTACGTCTGTTGGACTTGTTCCTGCCTCGCATCAACTTCGGGAAACCTGTGCGAGGAGGCGGGGAGGCGGCATTGCCCACGCACGCACAGCCTCAGGGCGGCCCCGACATCACGGGATTTTCCTACCTAAAACGGGATCTGGTCCGCCTTCTTGGAATCCTGTGCCACGGCTCCAAGGCTGTGCAGGACCGTATACGGCTTTGTGGTGGTATAGAAGCGGTCATGAATCTGTGCGTTATCGATGAGAGGAACCCATGTACGTCGCCCACCGCAATCGTGGTACTCGGGGGTTTAACTCTGTCCCTTAGATCTTCGGGAACATGCAATATTCACGCTACATAATCTGCTCGAACGGAACCCTGAAAACCAAGCGATAGTTGAGGCTGTAAAACCTTCTGGAACATGGGATGACAATGGAATTCTTCGAGAGACGTCGGGGGCTGTCCGCAAGTAATGTTTCGAAAAGCACTGTCATTTGTACACCAAGAAGATATATAGATGAAGCGTCCAGTCACTCGTCCTCTTCCTCTTCCTCGATTTGTAGGCGCCTCCTGGAACCACCTGTTCTCCCCAGCGGGCGTACTCTGTGCTCATCTGGGTCCTCCTCCTCTTCGCTTTCCACGTCCATTACCTCGTCCGTGTCTCTGTCTTTCGTCGTTTCCTCCTTCGAGCCTACCGTCTCTCGCCGTCGTTTTGTGGTATGTTCGTTGATTTGAGCGTCCATTCGGTCGAGTTCGTCATCCTGGTGCTTTCCCTTGCCATTTCCCCCCGCGTCTGATCCTTCTTCATCATCAGAGCCGACAACGAAACCGTCCAGCTGATATTCGGCATCCTTCTTGTCTTCATCGACCGGTCGATGCTTCGACCGTCGCCCAGAACTGCCCGCCCCTTCTTCCTCCTCCTCGTCGGACGCGTATAATGGGCCCGCGTCCTCTTCATCGTCACTCCACACGCTAGCACCGCGCGATTTTCGAGAAGCCTTTCTCTGTCTGCCACCATCCGCCGAGTCGGCCTTTCTCTTGGACTTTCTTGCGTTCAACTTGACCAGTTCCATCTTCTCGCGTTCAGGGTCCATGGTGGGATCGGGTGCCATGCGTAGTCGCGCCACCTTGTTGTGTTTCTGACCGACGGCACGAACGAGCATGCGGTGCGTCTCCGACTGCATCCCGGTTGGCTGGAGGCTCATGTAGCCAGTGACGAGCGCCTCCGACTGGAGCACCTGAGATCGCTTGTGCTGCGCCACGATGTACGTGAGACCCTGCGATTTTCCTGCTTGTGCAGGCTGCGACGCGCCAAACGACTTGCCGCCGGACGTGTCGATGCTCTGATTTATGTCAAAAAGCTCTCTTCCGAGCCGCAGACTGAGTGTACCATCCGACCACCGGATGATGCGGCTGTTCGACTGTCTACGCTGTTTGTTTCCCCCCGTTATTTGTGGCGCTGGAAAGAGCGGTAGGCACGCACATCACGGTCCTCCGCATCTTTGGTCCATCTCCAGCGCATAGTGTTCTCGACCTTGAGCTTGATAGACATACTTTTCTCGCGTAGTGTCTCTGCCTGTTGAGCCTCGTCTTCCTCCTGCTCCGGGCCCATATAAGTTTCGTGGTGGAATGGCTTGGAGTCCACCTTGACAAAGTTGGGCATGCGAATGACCCAATTCTAGAACGAGGGTTATTACTTTGACAAACAGGACAGTCGGAAGGTTTGTGCGTGCTCACTTCTCCTTTGGAGCTTTTAGGTACAGGAATATTCGGAAACTCGACAAGCGCCTCGCGGACCTCGACGGTGATTTCCGGAGGTGCCTCCTCCTCCTCGTACTCCTGTGCTCTGCGCCGCTCACGCTCCGGCGTTGGTACATTGTCCGACGACGCCGCCGGGGACGCAACTCTTCGGAGATAGGAAAGTTGAGAACGATCCTACGGTATACACCCGACGTACTCATCGGGCTTGGGCTCTTCGGCGTCCTCGTTGCCAAAGAGGTCTTCCATTTCTTCGTCCTGCGCCGCCTCCGGTTGTGCCTCCTCCTTGTCCGTATTCCATGGAACGAGCGCCCCGGCGAGCGAAGACATTGAAACAAGAGGACAGCCACGCGTACACGCGAATTGCCTTATTGGGACTTTGGAAGATTCTGACGAAGTCACGCACCGGTCACTACCCAAGTACCCCCTCGCTTGCTTAGTGCTACCTCCGCCCGACCAGCGCCCAATTCCCGACGCCCGCCCCAAAGGCAGTGCACGTCGGCGCCTTCCCTTCCATCGGACTCGTCTTGTTACTTGGATTGAACTGGATTGAACTGGCTGGTCCCTGGCGTTTCAAAAACCACCTTGTGCCCAACAATGTGTCTCTCAGGGTCTTTCGTCCACGGGTGCCCGTTCGTTGCTTGATTGCTTGTGTTACACCATCTCGGGCGGGATGGGATCCAGGCGTGTGAATATCTCCAATCAGCCAAATCTGTCAACATTCACAATTCGTCCACCGTGGCCTGGAAGTATTGTTCAACTTCAAGTCCAAATGATCTGCGCCAGTCGTGTTTCAGCAATCACCTTATTAGATCAGAGGCCATGGACATATTGATCTTCGGAACCAGTAAGTAGATCGAAGTCACGCCGGCAATGTAAAAGAGGCTGTGTTATGTGTTTAGTGACCCCCGCCTCCCCGAACGCAAGGATTTTCCGCGTCGAAGATGCCTGCAATGCGGTGAGTATCCAGAGTCCTTATAATGCGCGACGCTCACTGCTCAACATCGTAGCAAAGCTCCGCGCGAACAACTACCAAAGTCTTCCGACCACCGGCGTTCAAACACAAAGCCCTTTATAGGCACCTCCGCCAAACTGCATATTCACATTTCTTCACCTCTACCTCGCTTCATGTCGGGGTATCACAACTACGTGCGCAAACTTTTCACTTTTCACTTTTCCCCACTTTCTGATTTTGCGATAAATGCAGCCTCGTGGGTATAGCACGGATGACCAGGACGCGTCAGAGCAGCAATTATTTCCCGATCAGGTTCAACACTACCCAGCGCATTACGCGCCGTATCCTGCACAACTTTGGCCAACAGCAGCGGGGGATTACAGTATCAGCGTCGACACGTCCGCGGTTATTGGCCATGGACCCGATCCTGGCATTCTGAATCCCAATTATACTCCCGTGCAGTCATCATACCCTACTTCTTCCCAGCAGCAATGGCCACAGCTACCTGGGAGGCGTACCTCTTCGGGCTCTGTCCACTCTAACCACTCTGTCCACTCCATCCACTCTGAGCCTGTAGCCTCTACTGCCGGTTACATCATGCCCGACTTCGGGACGCCGGAGAACGCACCTTTCGCTTACGGAGCCTCGTTCTCCGCGTACCCCCATGGGCAGCACATTTCACCGACAGAATCCACTGAAATACTCTTATCGCCCAGTGGCTATGGCTCCCAGCACGTCTCGCCTCATACCACACCACCGCTTCACTTGACTCCCCCCACGACGCCTGGCGGTAGTCAAGGTTTCACCGCATCGCCGAGTCCAGTCTTGCACTCGCCTTTACTACCTTTTGCGCAATTGCAACCGAAGGTTAGCGACCTTATTCATCTCACTTTGGCCACCTCGGTGTTGACTCCGTGCCATGCTTAGAGCGAAGAACGCACGCAGCCTCTGTACACGCACCGAGACCAGCTCCAGTTCTTCAAAGATGCCCTGTCCCTCCCTGCTTTCGGCGTTTCCGGTCCTTTCGTGCCCCAGCTTATGTATAAGCCTCACACGAACAGCGATCGCCGCCGGTATGTCGAGGAGGTCGATATGGAGGCCCCCATACATTTCTGGGTCGAAAATCCTTCCGAGTGTGGAATCCCGCTTTCCGATGCCTTGCACTCTCGTGTTCGAAGGCTACTAAAACGAGATGAGACTGTATTCGAAGGTCGCGGCCCCAGCGTATCCATCCGGCTCGAGGTGCGCTTTTTTTATTTGAGCTCTCCAGTGAGCTCTGACTCATAATATCTTCTCCAGTGGCCTGGATACCGGCAGTGGAGCAGACAAATCCCCACAAAAGACTTTCGCAGTCCTCCTGGGCCCATTACCCGTGCAAAATTAGCCAAAAATGTCGCCAAATGTGTACAGCGATTCATTCAGGTGCGCTTTCACCCTATTCGAATCCTTCACCAAGATTTACGCGCTTTCATGTAGGAGAGACATGGTCAAGCTATGGAGGACGACGCAGATGCGAGATGGAGAGTCGGACCCGGACCTAACCAGATCAAGCTCGAAGATCTCGTCCTCGTCAGCATTCACCACGTCTCAATGGGAAGCTGGCAACCACACCTTAGACTGCGGCGACCCCTCTGATGGCGAGGCGGATGCATGATTCAGTGAACGGGCGAAACCTTCAAGTTTCTTCTCTCTTTCTTCGGGGCCGGCCCTCCCGCTGTCCCTTGCTCTCTTTTCGCTCTTATATTAGGTACATAGTATTATTATTTCGCCTCTGTCACGGTCTCATCGTCGCTTTGCCCTCTCTTCTGGAAGAAAGGAATAGTCGTACTTGTACTTGTATCGCGTGTACCAATGTTTTATCACTTATAATTTGTCTGTTAAACTCGTCACCACCAAAAGCTGGGATAAGATTCTGGCTAATAGTAAGGCCAGTGGGGTCCCGATGTTCAAGCGGATTCCCAGGAACGCCACTGGAACGCCTTGGCCTCCAGGCCGCTAATCTTCAATTTTCTGATCAGCAAGATGCTCGCAGACTTCCGCAGATCGCGGCGATCTTTGCCGTAATGGGAATATTGCCACGAGGAAACGTCACGGTGAAATCACTCGTGTTGTCGCGAGACGTTACGACTCCGAGAGGACCGAGCTACTCCGAGGCGTAAGTACTGTAACTCGGGACTCAGCGGGCCTACGCAACTGTTTCTTGCCATTTATTTTCCACCCCAAGCTGCATTACTTGCTATGTTAGCTGTACCGTAACCAGTACGGAAAAGAAATCAAGTTTTCCTCCAATTTCTAGATTGCCATTCGCGTCCACGTGATGCAGTGTGTGCCTTGTACTTTTTCGGTGCAAGGATGCTACCTTCCCGCAAGGAGAACAAGAGACGTCCGTTTTGGGAACAAGGACGAGACTGCTATAAATGCCTGCAAGCCAATCAGACGAGGGCTACTCCGGTTCCCAATTCTTGGTACGATGATGAGGGATGGTAGTTTGGGAGTCGCGATTGTTTCGCGTCAAGTTATGGTGTTTCAAGGTACATGGCCAAATCCCGGAAAATGGACGTACTTTTGCCAGGAACTGATAATCGTTGTAGCAGCACGATCGCACACACGGAGGGAGCGATTCCTTGAGGTTTACACTTTTATTCCGTTCGGAGTCGACGGTGTTTTCCTGGCGACACACATCCCCAAGGCGCGCATCACCACCAGCGACATCCTTACCATCTTCCCGCCCGATGAGATCCTCCGCACACGCTCTCCTTCACCAGGCATGCTAGAATTGCCCGAAGAGGCCTTCACCGAGTTCAGCCAGCTCAGTTCTCGCAATCAAGAACGTTACGAGAAATTGTGGAACGCGTGGGCGATGGCCCATTGAGACCCTTCTTCGCCCTTCGACCGCCTATATTCTTACCAGTCTCGGATTACACCGCTATCGCGTCGTGCTTGTATCACCACCAACCTTTTCGTTCATCCCTTGTATTTTGTCATCGGTACTTCGTTCGTTCGTCCCACTGTATCTTCTATCGGTCCGCAGCAAAAGATGCTTTATAGTATATGGATTACATTCGCCAGCAGGAATAGTAAGCAAAAAAAAAGAATAAATTTAGGAGGAAGATACAGAAATATATAGCCCAGCACAAATCAGGCCGACTGTGTGGCATTTGGGTCGCGGTATATCTAGTGATCTGGCTCAGCACGAATAAGAGAGCTGGGAAATGAAGCACATACCTTGAGGTCCCAAATATTGCCAACCTTCTTGGCGTCCTCCTCGATCGAGGGCTCCGTGGGGGCAGAGTCATCGATGCTTGATTCGAGTTTAAGACCTTGCTCATTGGCCAGATGGAGTAGACAGATGAAGCAGAAACTGGTGCTGATATCCGCCATCTTGTCTCTAGGGTATGATTTCTCGAGGCCAGAAAAGACAGAGCTGAAGACGCGCCCGTCGGACGGGTCCGTGGGCGTAGGCTCGTCTGGATCTACGTCCTATGCATGGAAAACTATCAGCAGATGCAGGCGGTCCAAGCGTTATTGGTCGGCGTACCATGGCGTCGGCCTCTTCCTTGGGTTGGGGGACGACGATATCCAGTCCTTTCCAGATGTTGTCCTTCAACTTCCGCACGTCGACCCGCTTGGCACGCTTGGCGTAGTTGACGAATTCGGGCTTCACACGGCGTGTCTTGCCCTGGGTGGCGGCCAATAGATCCTGCTCGCCCGGCTCTATTTCTGCTGCTCCCCCGCCCTCCCCGTCGTCATAGACATCGTCGAACCCAGGGCCATCGTCGTAATCGTCGTGGAAGAACTGGGTATTAAATGGAATGGCGCCTCCACCAGCGGCTGAACAAAAGGTTTAGCAAGCATCCAAGATAAAGAGGCATAGGAAAGCGTACTGGCGTCTTCATCATCGTTTCCGTTCCGGCCTGCCGCTTGATCAGCAGCAGCCTGGGCCCAGAAATTCTCGTCCACTTCTCCGTCGCCGTCTTCATTATACTTAACCTTATGCCCCCATACTCTGAGCTGGCGGATGGGCGGTCAATAGGATCCGCCGAGACAAGGACGAACGAACCTGAAATTTGGGCTTCAAGAACAGAGACACTAGCTGGCGGCTGGAGAAGTGCATGTCGTCCGGTAAACTGTGATCATCCTTCTTCTCCTTGTCCTTGCCCTTCTTCTTACTCTTCCGTGCAGCGGGACCAGTGCCAGGCATATTGATACCTACGCCTTTAGTGACGGGAGCGAATAGCTCTTTGGTGGTCTCCTTGTAATCCTTCTCCGCTGGCGCGAAAAAGTCGAGCTTGAACGCCTCTTTCTTCTGCCGCGGTTTGGCACCTGGCTTGGCGGTGGTATCGGCTTCCGCTGCATAACGCGAGTCAGCAGAGCAAGGCGCGGACGAGGGTCAAACACTTACGCCTCCTAATGGGCTTCCGCATTTTCCAATGTTCGGGGCCAGCCCAATTCTTGGAAAAGTTCTTGTCAAAGTAGTCCATCATGCCACCATCGCCATCGCCGTCGGTCATGGCCATGACCAGTTCATTGGGGGGTCGTCGAGGGTCGAATGGCATCAAACCGCCGGGACGGATCGGACCCTGCTCGGTGGTCATTCCGGACCCATTCGACTGATTCTCTCCACCATAATCATCCCCACCCATCATGTCGTAATCGTCGTGCACTGCATCGTCGCCGACGAAAAAATCTTCAGCAGGTGGGGCATCCCCATCGACATTCATATTGAAGTCTGCGGGCCCGCCTTCGTTGTCGTCGTCGTCGTCGTCTTCATTGTCGAAGCGCTGGGTATTGTCCTGGAAGAACGTGGTGTCGTCCAAGGTGACAGACGCCTTGGAGAAGGAGAAATCAGTGAGGGAGTGTGATATTTCTTTGTCCTCCAAGACGCTGAGATCAGGTAAGAAATTCCCTGTTAAAGGTCTTGGTAAGAGCGGCTGGCTCGTTGGAAAAAAAAACGGCCTACTTCGGAGTTCAGTCAAATCAACTGGATCCTCGGGCTCGTCCATGTCCTCGTCTTCCTCCACCTTTCCAACAGAGTCGCTGGCGTCGAAAATGACGCGCAACCCTGCTTCTCTTCCTGTTCCCAAGCTCAGATGATTCATCAGGAGGCCCTGAGCGCCGCCCTCATCGAAATCGGCGCAGGTTTTCTTGAAGAGAGGGTCTACGCTAAACTCGAGGTCGAGTTTCTTGCTGCGCAGTTGAGCAGGGTCCTTGGCGAGTGTCGCACCAGGTCTGTGAGACTTTTTCTTCTTCGCGGTCGCCTCCTCGTCCGGGTTATCCGAGCCGTTTCCGTCCTCATCCTCGTCTTTGCCGTCATTGGCAAGATTGCTGAGGAGTTTACCGGTTTCTGTGCCCACACTATCGACGCGACTGGTCCAGATTTTGACACAGCCGTCAAGGGTGCACGACGCGCGCTGGAAATTGATAGAGTTCCCATCGTCATTGCGCAACAGCGACATGTCGTGAAAGTAGTCGATGAGGGCAAAATTCCACGAGTTGCCCGCGTTTATTTTCTATGTGGAGCTAGGTCAGCCCAAAGGTATTGCAGGCGCGATGAGACATACGTTGTCTGTCGCCATCTTCATCCATTCGTCAAAGTTGGAGCTAAGAATCTCCAGGGTCCGCTGCTCGACTACGGGTGCTGCCACCGAGTTTAGGGGCTGCTTCTGCCTGGCCGTGCGCGAAGTCTCAGCGGGGTCGCGGTCGCTGGAAGGGTCGTTGGAAGGGCCGGCTTGAGCATTCTCAATGATGGTGATCTTGGTGCTCTTGCGACGTCTGCGCTTCTCCGCGGTATCGTCGTTTATGTTGCGGCTCTGCAGGGGTTGGCGAGGTGGGGAGTCTGCAAAGCTGACATCATGTGCGTCGCTGAGGCGTTTCTTCGCGGGCCTGCGGGGGCGTGGGGTTTCCTGTTCACCTTCTTGGTCGGAATCGTCGGCATAAAGCGGTTGAGAGTCCCCTGGACGCGCCATTGTGGTTCAGTTCAACAAAAGGAACGCTACACGTGATCTACACGACTCGTAACGCGTTATGTCACTCGCAGCGCGTCTTTCACCGTGACACTCGCATCTACGTATTCTAGCCTATTCTAGCTCCATATCTCTCTCACCCATCAAATCCAATAATCCACCACCCATGGCCCTATGATCGTCTCGTGTCCCGGGAATTTTGCACCTTCGATGCGCCCCAAACAGCACTTTGGCACAAGTGAATGCAACATCGACAAGATTTAATGAATCAAACCTTTGTTCCACACTGGCACTCGAACGCCTGCTCCATCTCCCACTCTGTACTGGGTTGAAGAAAGTGACTGCCTCGGCTGAGCTGGCACAGTTCGTCGAACACGGCAAGATCTTACGAGGGCTCCCCGCATCTATGTTCTTCACCGCTCTGATGTGCCATTTCGTGGGGTCTGCGGAAGATAAGGCTAATTATCATAAATCAAAGGCAATGTTTGGCTCGCACGAATGGTTGACTTGAACGGCAGCCGGGCTCAGTCGGGACAACAGTGGCTTTGTGATGGGAAGATGCACTTGCCGTATAGTGAAGTTCAACATTGTCCTGCACTCCTCTACCGCACTGGACCGTACTACACGCTTTGGCACTCCGCTTTGCTTTATTCAAGACTTTTAATACATCCCCTTGGGCAAAGAACTGATTATCGTTAGATTAGACATGCATGGAGGAAATTGGCCAACTTGGCGCGTCATTATGAACGACGAAAAACATCCCGATCTAAATTCCACCAAGAAATCGGTGTGGGACTCGGTGTAGGACAATGCCATTGAAATGAGACCTGCGACCCCTAATTCGGCGCCCGGCACGTGAGGCATCGGAGCTTGAAATATCCACACAGAGCCAAACTGTACAGAAGCAGAAATTTCCACCGACAACCACGATCACCGACACCCAATGGCCCCGACAAAAAAATCCAAGGCAGCAAAGTCCTCCGAGTCCATCTCGGCCAGGCTCGCCCTCGTCGTCAAGTCGGGCAAATACACCTTGGGGTACAAGTCGGCTCTCAAGCAAATGCGCAGCGGCAAAGGTGAGCGTCCGCCTCTGTTCTCTCGGGGACTGGAGCATGAGGCTGAGAAGGTCCCTTGAACTGACCAATTTCTTTGTTCCAACCCCTTAGCCAAGCTGGTGCTCATCGCTGGTAACTGCCCGCCTCTTCGTAAATCCGAGCTGGAATACTACGCCATGCTCTCAAAAACCACGGTGCACCACTTTTCCGGCACCAACGTCGCCCTGGGTACCGCTGCTGGCAAGCTTTTCCGTGTTGGGTACGTTTCTTTCTCCCGCGTGTCTGTGATTTTTTTTCACGCCCGTTTTCAGTGTCATGACTGTCTCTGACCAGGGCGACTCTGACCTGCTCAACTTCGCCGAGGGGAACGCTGCATAGACTACTACATCATCTACTATGTTGCTTTGCGCGTCGTATGCCATATGATAATGCATGCCTTGATCCTGGAGCTTGCTGTGAAACCTTCACCACGCGTGAAGCATCTCGAAGGCGAAGATCTGCCAGACATGATCAAGTTTGAGTTAGCCATTCGTTTGGACCTTGAGTTGTGCGTCTCCGCTGTCAATCATTCGACTGTTTGCATGCGATTATTAGGAGAAAGTAGATAATCGCGGAGAACTACAACATCATCCGTTCCAGGGTCATCAGCACGTCGTCCCTCGACAAGACCGGCTGTACAGTTTCGCCACCACTCAAGGTGGCGTGCACAATAAGTCGTGCAACAACTTCGCCCTGTGCATTTTCGTCAACGTCAAATGAACAGCGAAACCAGCTCAACAAACGTACCAGCTCGACTAAAATCGCAGCAACGATCAGCCTGCGCCATACGTGAGTACGAGGTCCGTCCAAATTCAAGAAAACACACCAGATGATAATCCAAGTGATCCGCTCCATCGCAAAGTTATTCAGGTGGTCGTGGATCGCGTCGAGCTGTGCGCGATCATCATCAATTGAGAACCGAGCTCCCCCAAAGAAAAAACACCCACGAAATCGCTGGCAACGGCCAGCTTCTCGTTAAGCACCTGGACACGACCTTTGATTTCCATGTACTCGCGGACGGCGTCGTACAACTCTTTCAGGCTCGCCTCGCTCCAGAAGAGCTCCGGCACATCAAGGACGTTCGACACGAGGTTGACGTCCCGCCGGAGTTTGAAGAGGCTGCCAGTGAGCTTCAGCGCGTCGTGGCGCCTGAGCTGCAGCGCTCCGGAGGTGGCGAGCTGTTTTGGGATCGAGAGTGTAAGGGGGGATGAGAGCACACGCTGGGCGTTTGTCTCATAATGCGCGAGGAGTGTTGATTGCGCAAGCGCGTGGGAGATGGAGAGTTTCAAGAGATGCGAACGGGATTTAAGAGCTACACCCTGTGAGTATGTGTAGCAGAAATCTGAAAGCGGGTGCTCACTGAAGAAATCATTGTATATTCGTGGGTATGAGATATGGCGATCATGCTGATGATGCAGTAAGTAAAAGACTGGGACAGGTGAGGAACAATACCAACCGCGAAATGGCACTCCTCAATCTCCCAATCGTCTTCTTTGATTTTTTGTTTCATGATTCCGGCATTTTCGATATCCTCGAGGACACTCTTCTCCTGCTGTTCATCCAGCCCGAAGAACACGATAACCTAATCCGCTCGCTTAGTTGGATTGGCGGGATGTTGAAGGTGACGCTAAAAATATTTACCCCATATTCGAAAAAAACAACTTCCGCCACGTCCTCCTCTTCTTGAGAAGGCATATCTGACACTGCTGAAGGAACGTCTTCCGAGAAACCTGTGGGCGGCCCTTCTGATGCTGGCGTATCGCCCCCGTAAGCAACAGACGGGCCTGGCTCTGAAGCAGGCGTTTGCGGGACCTCTTCAGACGCAGGGGTTTCCGGCACTTCATATGATGGCGAGAAAGGTTCCAAAGGTTTGCGCGTAAACACTGGCGACGACGAGCTGATATAACCATCGGTGTGCTCCTTGGGCGAGTGCGCAGCGGGAAAATAGGTTCCCTGATACCCGTCCTCCTCGGCCTCTGACAGACGAGAAAGTATCGACTTGCCCGTTGTTGATTTGGCGGGCACAGAGGACCGTATATTGGAGTTGGGGCCAGTATCCCGGCAGTAGTGGGAGGTGGTACATCTGCAGGGCTGAGTGAGATAACACGGCCCGTGGGGGGAAGGGACGTACAACGTATAGCGCTTCGTCAAACACCCGCGGCGCGACGTTGTGCTCGCGCTTCAGAAACGAGCTCAGCAGCTTCATTTTGAACGATTCGCATACGCAATATACTGTTATGCGCCGGTATCCCGCGCGTTTGCGCTGCTCTTTCGTCATCCGCTCCGCCTGGCTTTTGTATTCGCGCACGCCGGCATCCGTTTCATAACCAAATGCCAGGTCTTCATCTTCATCAGCAAACAGGGGCTTAGTTTGCGGTGCGGAGGGTAAAACTACGAGCTTCTGAGACGTTTTACTCGACCGTTGCGCTTTGGGTGCAGAGGTTAATCCAGAAACAGAAGCTCGTCGTGTCGGAACTGGACCGGGCTGCCGATGTTGCTCCAGAGACACGAGCAGCACGAGTCCTGCGGCCAGGGACTTGCGGGGTTGAAGGAACACGGGCCAATCCATCCGAACGGGACATCGACTTCAAGGTCACTGCTCAATCGGGTAAAAGCGAAAGAGGAAGTCCAGCGCGACTTATTACCCGGGCCGCCCGGATCTCGGAGACATCGCGTTTTAATCGCTGGATTCTTGCTGGATTCCTGGAATCTTATGCATTTCTCTCATCTATTCAATACCACTTTGAAACCTATTACTTGCCGCTGTTTCTCTGAAAACGCTCCAACTTATACACTCTGCGATCAAGATTCTGCACCGTACCGTAGCTACGTACATGTACATCGCCAGCTTACCGCTGCGAGCCGCCGCCTTGGAAATCTAGTTCTGTTAGAATAATGACGCCCAAGATCACTCACTTGCTTCAAGCAAATAGTTAACTGCTGTTGAGCTTACCCAATGTTACCCTCTCTGACCGAGTTGGGCACAATTGAAATCCAGCGTTCATATATTCAGTAATAAAGACTCTATAGAGTACACTGGCCAGAAGAAATACACATACTGAACAGAGAGTGGGGGTATGATAAAAAAAAGAGATAAATCGTGAGCTATAAATGTAACCGCGAGCGACATCAATACGAGCGACATCAATATACGTTCTGGAACCCTCCGACAGGCTGCTGATGCTGCATGGACGGAGAGCCCATCTGCATGGGTGTCATAGGGGGACGGGGCGGTGACTGGGACTGCGAGATGGACGGCATGGGCGAAGGACTGTGTTGCAAGTGGGGCGACATCGAGTGCGAGTTGAGCTGCCCGTTCATCGCCCGCATCCCGTTACGCGAACCGTTCGCTGAGGGTGTCCGCACGGGCACGGGCACCGCGTGGCGGTGGTTCGGGCTCGGGGACATGGAGCCGTTCATGGGGCCATTCATCGACCCGTTTATGGAACCATTCATGGCTGCGCTCTCCATCCCATTCACCACCGAATTCGGCCGCATCGGCGAGGCCCAGTTCATCTGCCGTGCCGGGGGCAGCTTGAGATTGATATTCGTCCCCGTCCCCAGCGGCATGTTAAAGTTGGCCCCGTTCGGCACATGCAGATAAGACGCAGGCATCTGACGGCTCCCGTTCACCTGCATCGCCTGCATATCCTGGTTCGGCGGCGAGTTGTTGCCCGCAAACGCAGATTTGATATTCTGCATCTGCTGGAGACTCAGACCGGACGACGTTTGCGCCATATAAGGTGCACCGTTGGCTTGTGCCAGCGCCGCCGCCGTGTAGCCGTTGATCCCGTTCATCGTCTGAGCAAGCTGGTACCCGTTGGGTAATGCGCCATTGACGTGCTGGTTCTGGGATTTGGGCCGTGCGGGGGAGCTGGCGCGGACGCCGTTCGCCATGTTTTCGGGCGGCTGAAGAAGGTTCACCGGCTCCTGAGGCTGGTGGCTGGGGACGATTCCATTCGGGATCGGGAGCGCATGTGCCGCACCATCCGGATTGGATTGGTCGAGGTGGGGCATGTTGATAGCTCCACGGACCTGTCCGTTGATCCCGTTAAGAACAGGTGAGTGTTGTTGAGACGGTGGATGCGGTGGAGAAGCCCGAGGGGGAGAGGTGTGACTGGGAGAGACGTGGCTCTGCATGCTAGCGACAACGGGGAGGCCAGGAGGGCGCATGCCGCCGTTCGAAGAAATCCGCATGTGTTGGCCGGCGGCGGGTTGCATCTTCTTAATTTGGGTAGAGATGGGAGTACCGCTCACGGCAACAGACGAAGCAGGAGTAGCTTGCTGCTGGGATATCATAGCTTGCTGCTGCATCCCAGGAGGGAACGGCCGAGCAACTCCCGTAGCATCTCTTCGGGACGTCAGGTACTGCATCCCGAGCCTGAAGCCTGGAACCTTCATCACTTCTCGGCTACCATCCGTTGGCGGGAAGTGCAGTGCAGTGTCGGTCATGAGGCCCTGGTGGTCATTCTCCGACAGCAAACACATCGAGTGCCGAAGGTACCTGCACCACCAGTTTAACATAGGACCAGTATGAAAAATCGCAACGCTTACTTGGGATCATATTCGTCAGTCAAGACTCTGTCCTGCTCGTCGGCACCGTCGGGGCCAACCGCTGGGTAATCGTCTGAATCGAACCGCCAGCGCTCCTTGAGACGAGCCAAATCTTCCGTATCCATGTCTTCGTCCTCGTCGGTAGGTGGTCCGAACAGAGCCGAGCGGCTGCGCTTGAGAATGGAGGGATCCACAGCCGGGCGCCGTCGATCGAGCATGATGCGGCCACCACGCCCCACACGAACGCGCACCGGACGGGGAACTGGAACCATGGGCTCATCGTCTGATGCCGGAGGTGAACTCGGCCAGGAAGGCGCCGCAGCAGGCGGTACATATTTAAACAGACGCGATGCGTAGGGGACCGCAGGTGTTTGATACGCATTCTAAACAGCGGTCAGACGTGCTCCAACGAAAAATATATATTGAGCTTACATTGATACCATCCTCCCAATGATGATCTCGCTGTCGCGTCAACTCGATGTCGATCTTGCTTTGAATCATGGCGGCGCGTGCTTGAGGTCGCATCACGGGTTCGACTCTAGGTGTAGCGTTCGGGTCATTGGGAGTTCGGATCTTCAACCCTGGTATACGCGAGGAAGAAGTTTCTGGCTTTTTGGTAGGCCGTTCCTTCTCCAGAAGCAGATCCTCGTCTCCCTTGTCGCCGAGAGTGGGGAACTTGCGCTTAATGTCAACCACAGCCATCCGTTTCTCCCAAACATTCTGTGCCTGGCGAGCGCACTCCTGTTTGAGGGTCTCTCGGGCCAAGACGGCCGTTGCGAGATCAAACGGATAAGAAAACTCGCCCTGGAGGCGCAGGAGCTTGTCCGAGGAAGTGACCTGCGACGCGCGGGTTTTGCGGACTGCCTTGATCTCGCGCCTGCGGAAGCAAATATATGACTCGTTCAGGACGTCGTTTTCGTCACCCTGTAAAATTGTAAGTGAGAGCGACGCTTCAGAAAGAGATGGACGAACATTCAGAATGGGGATGATCCGATGGCCCTCGCGCTCGAGGCGACGTTCTTTCCAATGTGGATAGACCGCGCGCGCTATTCGAACGAGGGTGGAAGGGGGAGGGATCCACGAGGGGACGGTGAATGCGGCGAAATCCGCGGGTACCAGCGGCGCCGCGAATGTGTCATTGTAGTCTGAGAATGGAGGGAATGGCATGCCCCCCAGACTCTGCCGTTCGAGATGAGCGACATCTTTCGCCGGCGATGCGGAACTACTTACAAGATGAAGATGTTCCGTCTTCTCGTGCGTCACCTTCTCAAACAGACCCATCACGAGCTCAAACTCGTCGTCGGTCACGGCGACAGGCGACGAGGACTCGGGCTCCTTGCCTTTTGCCTTTGCACTGCGGGCAGACGCGCGGATCGACGACGACATGGCGCCCTGTGCGCTGGTGCCTTCGCCGCGCGCTTCCTCGTTGTTCTTATCCAGCCACTCCTTGTCACGCTCATCCATGTAGTACGTACAGTCGTGGGCGAGCGCATTGCTGATCGCCTCCTCGACAGTGGTGGAAGTGCAGACATACGTGACGGGATCCTTCCACTTGTTCGGGGGATAGAGCTGCTCGTAATTATGGACGATGCCAGTCGAGTCAGGGGTCGGGATGTAGGCAGCAGGTGGAGCGGCCTTCTTGTCGTTGGCGCCCCTGGTCGGGCGCTGGGTAGAGTAGTTGCGCTGGGCAGCCTCGGAGAGGACTGCTTGCAAGTGATGTTCCTAATTAGGGTGATTAGTAAGCAAAACCGCGGGGACACACCGCCACATTGATAGGGTGACGTGGCATGAGGTGACTGGACAACGAGGCTCACATTGGCATCGTCCTGGTCGACGCCGGCGACGGCGAGATTGGATCTGCTCTTCTCATCGTCCTCGTCTGGGATGAATGGATCTGTGTCGATATTTCCATGGATGATTTTGAGACGATATTTGTTTGTGATTCGGTTGCGGTTCCGGAGGGTTGTGGGTGGGTGGACGAGACGGGGCATATCATGGAGAGACTCTCGAGAGCTGAGTCGAGAATAATTCCTCGGCAGAGAGGAATGAGAATGTGGAAAAGCAGTTGACGGGGCGGGTGTCTGGGTGTAATCGCAAAGTCGGCACTGCGGGGACAAGGCGAGGTGAAATCGGGCCGAGTCTGGGCATCACCAACCGACCCCTATTTGATTATCACAAACAACTACAATTAAAACATATAAATTCCACTACATATCTGCACCGGGAGATGAGCACACAGTTCAGGACAGAGAGCAGAGCAGGAATATTCACCAGATAATCCTAATTTCCCTCCGGAGCAGCCCCCGAATCATCACCCCCGTCATCTTCGGTGTTTCCGCTTTTGCGAGAAAGAAGCCCATCGCGTCGGACAGAATCTGAAAAGGAAAGGCTTAGAACAGAGATCGTCAGCGCGTGGGTAGAGAAGGCTTACTTACAGGTAGTTCGCGTCCCAAATGTGATTCCGTCATTCTCCGGGAGGAGTCTCGGATACACCTTGGCGGCACTGTCAGCGCGCACTCTCGATGATGGCCAGCGTTCGGATGCTCACCTGGTGGTACTCGGGCCCGAACATTCCCAGTAGCCTGAGAGAGGTGGAAGAAAAAAGAAAGGTGAGGGGCGCCACGAGTGAGTAAGATGAAAAACACGCACCCCTCGTCTGCCGCGATGGCGATGAAAAAGCGACAGCATCCAGCGATAGAAAAAAAATGGGAGAAACGCCGTGCGAGCATGGAGATGTCCCCGGCTCGCTTTTTCGTCAGGGAGGTGCATCACAGCGGTGTGGCGGCATTGGCGCAGAGCGACCACTGCCGAGGATTGCATGCTCCAATCATCCCTGGTACAATGACCGATGAAGGGCGTTGTATGTCCTGTGGAAGCTGTGAGTATGGCCTCGATAAAAGTGTCCGGCGTCTCCAACCGTACAATAACATGCGAGAGTACATATATGGCTCCGAAATCAGGCCAAATCAGGCTGCTAGAAGTGAAGGGAGATGAGGATTGCATCGAGGGGCGTGGCGGGTGCGGGAGACATCGTCTCGACACGGTGTGAAGGTGTGCTGGGATGGGAGCAGGAGAGAAGAGACGCAAGTCGGATCACGTGTAGTATAGCTATTCTGAAAGCCGGTGTGACTTGGGGTCTGGTCCGCTAACCCAATTCGACTTGCGCCGTTCCCAAGACACAGGTAACACACGCCCGCCCGTCGAAAAATGCCATGGACATCGGATGGACGCAAGTTTGATACAGGATCAGATGAAGTTCTATATAATTTACAAGTCTCGTCAAAAGTTAGTACTGCTACAGCAACGCCGGTGCCATCTCGATGACTGAGCGGGGACCTTTGCTGGTATAGTCCGCCTTTGACACAAAATTTTTGCCCATCGGGTCGTTGAATGTGATCTGAGGAAAAAGTTCGCGCATCGAGACAACGAGCGTCCAATACAGGACTTACTTTTGCCGTTATGCTTGCGCCCAGGAACGCGGCAAACCCGTTTCCCGTGTCTCGATACTCGGGGAAATATTCTGGCAGATTCAAAACTCGGATGGTGCGGGCCTGGACATCCGTCTGGAGCTCAGGGTTCGCGATAAAGGGGGCAAGCCGAGACTGCAGGGCAATACCGATGCCTGGAGAGTCGGTTCAGCGAAGAAATAGACACCATAAAGGTGGAGACGCGCCTTTGACATGCCGTGTAATGTCGCCCGTGACAAAAAGGCCGCCCCATATATACTGCCGCTGGTCGACCTCGGTCTGTGCAACTGAAAGCCCGACGGCCTCTTGCAGCGGCAGGGACTATCTCAGCCGGGGATCTCGGCAGCGTATCGGTTACCGGTATTCCGCGCAGTAGAGATGGGTCAAACAAAGGCTCGCAGAATCGATGCCGCTCCTTGCCCAGTGTCAGAGAATGTTCCCTGAATTGCACGGTAATGAGATCCAAGGCCTCGATTTCGCGTGCACGCTGCTGCTCAGCAGCAGAGGCTCTGGCCGTCGCACGCTTTTTCATCCCACTTTCGATGAGGGCGCGTTCCTTGCCAGCGACGATGACGGCGGCAATGTCGGTTACCCCTTCGTCTTCCACGACGGCCGTCTCGCCATCCGAGGGGACCTTAACGTGTCCGGCCTTCCACACCTGGCTCACGAGCTCGAGGAGCGTGGCATGCACCGTCTCAGAGTCAAGGGGAGCTTCGGGAGGGGATATCGCGGCCATGACGGACTGATTTGAGCGCAAAAGATACGCGAGATAGTTCTGGCAGTCTCGAACACCGACTGAGGTCGACGTGCGAGCTGAGTGGACGATAAATCCGTCGTAAAGTGGTGTAATGTCCGTTTTGTCGTGTCCAATGTCGACGACGACGCCGCTGAGGCTATTTGCCGCATACAGCTGGCCAACGGGACGCTCTAGAATTCCCAAACCTGCAACGTTAAAGCGCTCGAAGAATATCTGGCATATTCGTTCGTGGGTGTCTCGGGAGAGGCCTGGAGGGAGGGACAGTAGGACAGGTGACTCGTTCTGAACGCGCCGACGTTGCAGCTGGTTGAAGAGGACATATTTCCTGATGAAGTGAATTGGATTGGGCAGGATACTGATGAGCAGAAAGGCTTACCAAATGGCTTCCGCTTGAGTCCAGTCCCGGACATCGCCATCGGCGAATGGCCACGAAATAGCAATGTCAGGCTCCGTACTCAGCGCCTCATCAAGTTGCGCGCCGACCAGGTAGTCTTTCACGGCAGCATTCCTTTGGCCGTTTTGAGGCAGCGAAGAGGCGCGGCTCGTCGAGGCCAGGGGATCTTCACTGGCCCTACTATTTGCTTCCGTCCCGTTCGTGAACGCGTTTCTCCGCAAACCAACACGCGCAGATAGTTCCTAGGAGTCCAGAGTTCAAACCACGAGAATTTAGGTGGGCTTGGAACGTACGACAGTGGGTGTTTTTAGAAGCTCGTGGAGGCCTAGTCCTGCCCGTACGACTGTCCGCCCAGTTTCGATTATGATCACGTTCGCGTCGCGGAAGGACATGGCGCCTTTTTTGGATAATTCAAGGCCTGATGAGCAGCTGCTCTTGCTCCAGAGGCGAAATTAGGAAGTGGTCAAGGTGGAAGTATATAGCTCGTCTGCGTTTGTTTGGTTCTCGCAAAGTTCGCGCGCGCCTAATTCGCGGTCACTGGTACAAATTACCCTGACCTGCACCCAGGTCTCGCGCGCCCGAGCATTAAATGATATCCTCCCAATATCCTCCTGACATCTGCACCGAGGTCTCACGCATGCGATTGATGTGGACGACAAATGGTACGATATCCTGCACTCAGGTCTCCGAACTGCGGCTTTGGACAAGACTATGTACTCCCGTCTCGCCATCCGAGACTCTCCAAGCCAACCATTCACGGACTATTCTCGTTGGAGACTTCTTGTCAGTGAGAGCGGGCGCCATACTTGGCACTACTTAAAAACCGATGAAGAATGCGCGGAATGGCCTCAGAATTCTGTCGACAAATTTTGGCTCGGGCTGGATCTGGTGAGAGCCCACATTCCGAATCCCACAGTTTTATTTGATTTTCATTCATTGGCTGCAGAATTATCCTCCGCTTTCTCCTGCCAAAGATGCCCTCGCTGCTGCACGGAACGGATATCGTTTCTATAAGACTCTCCAGTCTCATGATGGCCACTGGCCGGGAGAGTATGGAGGCCCAATGTTCCTCCTTCCGGGGCTTGTCATCGGCTCTTATGTTTCGGGTATGGACTTCAAGCTGGAGGAGAGACAGGAAATGATCCGGTATCTAATGAATCGAGCCAACCCAGAGGATGGGGGATGGGGAATGTGTGTTAGGGTTGTACATTTCCGGTCCACTGGCTTACTTTGTGTTGTAGCCACGTCGAAGGACACTCGACCGTCTTTGGAACAGGGACTGAACTACACGGCTCTTCGACTTCTAGGCATGGACGCTGACCATCCTGTTTGCACAAAGGCTCGAGCAACTCTCCACAGTCTAGGTGTGGTCTAGCAGTCATGGGTTGCTTCCTCTAATTCTGACTAGTGCAAGGTGGAGCGACGGCGATTCCTGCTTGGGGGAAATTTTGGCTCTCTCTGCTGAATGTTTACGACTGGGAGGGTCTGTATCTTTCTCCAGATATCTTCAATGTGCTTCACTGATCCGTACCTCAGGCAATAATCCCGTTCCTCCGGAGCTATGGTACGCATTGCCTCAAAATATGAGTTCGAGACCCAGCGTTGTAACAGGCTGCTCCCTGAATGGCTCCCCTTCCACCCGCACAGATGGTGGATCCAGACACGTACCGTTTATGTTCCCATGAGCTATCTGTACGGCGTTCGGTTCAAAATGCCCGAGAACGACCTTATTCTCGCCCTCCGCCAAGTAGGGTCTCTGTTCTGCATTTGATACACTTGCTAACTTGCAACAGGAGCTCTATCCGGAGAACTACTACTCCATCAACTGGCCGGCACAGCGCAACAACGTGTGCAAAGCCGACTTGTATGCCCCCATACCGCCATTTTCGACATAATAAATGTTGTGTTGGGAGCGTATGAATCCTGTCCTTTGCCACCGCTTCGTCGAACCGCCGTAGCGCGCGCATACGAGCTAATTATGCTTGAAGACGAAAATACGGGATACCAGACCCTCGCCCCTGTTTCAAAGATGTTCAATTTAGTTGCGCGCGTCTACGCAGAGGGTCCCGAAAGCGAGGCTTACCGGTTACATAAAAACAAACGTGACGATTTCATGTGGATGGGAGCGGAAGGGATGATGATGTGTGGTACAAATGGTAGCCAGCTGTGGGATGTGGCATTCATCACCCAGGCGCTTGTCGAGACGGGACTCGCGGAGCTACCTGAAAATCAGGAAAGCTTGATCAAGGCACTGGAGTGGCTGGAAGATGGCCAAATTCTAGATCATCCAAAGCATTACAAGACTTCATACCGCCATGGTACGAAGGGCGCGTGGGGCTTCAGGTAGATGCATTCTCGTTCAAGCCGTCCGAGTCTCACCGTTCTCCAGCACGAAGGAACAAGGTTATGTAGTCAGCGACTGTACAGGAGAAGGCCTCAAGGCCGTTCTATATCTGCAGAAGGACCTCAGGTACTTTGACGTCTCATCTTCAGACCGGTCTTGATAGTTTTCAGTTTCACTCCAAAACTCATATCCGATCGTCGAATCTTCGATGCCGCAGATCTCCTACTAACACTCCAGAACCCCAATGGCGGGTTCGCAAGTTACGAACTGATACGAGGACCCAAGTGGCTCGAGTATCTGAACCCAGCGGAAGGTCTTCGGCGACATAATGATCGAGTACTGTTACCCAGAGTGCACCACGTCTGTCATCACTTCACTTTCGATTTTCCGGAAACATTACCCGGAGTACCGCGCTGTTGATATCTCGTGGGTATCATCTTAATGCCAGATTGAGGCTTCCAATAACACATCTCTCGTCAGGCGTACAATCAAAGCCGCCATCGTTTACCTGCATGGATGCCAGCAATCGGAAGGAGGCTGGGTTGGCTCTTGGGGGATTTGCTTCACATACGCGACACAGTTTGCACTCGAGTCACTCGCGTTGGTGGGAGAAACCTACGAGACCAGTGAATCCAGTCGCAGAGCGTGCGAGTTCTTAATACGCAAGCAGCGTGCCGATGGCGGTTGGGGAGAGAGCTATAAGGTATTTCCATTTATTATGTGCACAAACCAACTCCTCATATCTGTTTCAGAGTTGCGAGGTTGCATCGTGGATTGAGCATGCCGACTCACAGGTCGTGCAGACTTGCTGCGCTGTTATGGCTCTTATGTACGCTCGTTATCCCCACGCTGAGCCGTTGGAACGCGGTGTTGCGCTCGTCATGTCACGTCAACTACCGGTAAGTTGTTTTCACTAGTGTATCCGCTGTTACTTAGGATGTCTTCCAGGATGGTTCCTGGCCACAAGAGGCTATTGAAGGCGTATTCAACAAGACTTGCGCTATCGCTTATCCAAACTTCAAATTCTCGTTTCCCATCTGGATGCTTGGCAAAGCGCACGAGTACTTGAAGGCGGGGCAAAAATGAATGGATCGTGGGACTGTAGTCTGTAGTACTTCCAGCTTACAGCTTACAGCTTTATTGGATTAACTTAATCATTGGATACCACAGTCGTGGCGCTTCGATTATGATCACATTCGCGTCAGAATATAGTGTCTTTGTGGCATAACTCGAAGCATGGTATGTCCTCGAAATTTTAGGGGCTAGTCAAAATGGAAGTAGCCGTGTTGTAGACACTCTTGCGCCCCGCGAATTGTAATCACTGTTCAGATTGTTCGAGAGGGTCTCGAAATCCTGATGCCGCCTGAGCCTTGCGGGACAAATTGGCTCCTCGGTCTGGATTTTTCGATTCCGACATGTACAGGCGTACGCATTTCTTGAGATTTTGTATCTGCGCGTCCACCGTCCTGCCCAAACGGTCCCCGAACTTGAAGGTGACACTGCCGCAAGAGCGGCGTCGAAATGACCCCTCGAGCAGAAACAGACAACTTAAAGTCTCCGTATTCCAGTGATTGTATATGATGGTTCAATATACACACTGTGAGGTGCGAATCCGTTCTGCAAGAGGAGAGGGTGCACATGCACAAAAAAGACGGGGCAAGCCCGAGTGCCAAGAGAAATGATGGACAGCGATCAAGAAGCCGGAGCGGATCAAGTGGCACTGCGTCGATCAATTTGCTTGATGTCACACGCACTCCGATTATCGGAGTGGCTTCAGGCATGCCATGTAAAATTCTCATATGCAACCAATATTTGTCCTACATGGCATCCTGGAACCTGAATGTGCTCGCCTCCGGCGCCTCTCGCAACATCGGCTTTTCTTTGCTGTTCCTGTTGTGTATCATCGGGTGACGCGCAATTCGCGTTAGACGATGTGTCGATTTAGTGATCACTGCGCGGCGGTCTAGTCAGATAGACGGGAAAAAATAAAGTGGGGGCGAAGAAGGGAGAGAGGATGTAGTGGGGATCGGCCGTCCCGGTCGACTGAGACTTTTGACGACGAAGCGGGTGAGGCGGGGAGTCCATGTCGGAGGGGAACACGACGCGGGACAAGAGGAGGCGTAGAAAGACGCGTACAGAAAGGTGAGGCTTGAGCGCGACGCGTCGATGTGCAAAACGGTGCAAAGTTAAATTACTCACAGGTGGCGGTGTAGATTAGATTCGTGTACTAGTAATTCAATCGACACAAGAGAGAATCCAGTCAGCCACCCTGAGCACCTCTCTCCCCCACCTCCCTTCCCTTCTCGCCAAAAATATAGCCCACCTATGCCTTGTTGTCAGGCAGGGCGTAACTCAGCGGTAAGCTACGAGTCCCTCGTTGAGATCCACGCCTTCAGTCTTCAAGTTGTGCGCTGCTCGCCGTGTACGAGATCCACGCTAGAGCCGCATACCCGGCTCCTCCCACCATTCCCACTGGTTTATCCGAACCCCACCTCCGTGAACTCGCCCAGTCCCGTACGTATACGCTGCCGACGTCGGCTCGGTCCTGGTTCGGGTGAGTTTGTCTTCCTGTCAGCCACAACTGAATACGGCCTCGCCAGATAGATTGGGAATCCGGGATGCTGCGCAAGATCGAAGAGCCAAGGCCCCGACACCAAGGGTCCTGTCGGAACGCGTTTTAAGACCTCAGTGGGATATTGTGCAAGGACCAAGTCCCGGGAGTCGGCGCTTGAAGACTGAAAGTTACCCCAAAGGCTCCTCTATTTTCAAGGTTGTCTCAAACGCGGAGCAAGGGTGCAAAAAATCGATTAAGGTACTACCTAAGACTGTCAAGGACGCCGCAACAGCAGGGCCCGGCCGCCCGGGTACATACCATCCAAGGCTCGTCAAAGACATAGTCAACGCATCAACAACGGGGATATTGCGTACCAAGCGGAAAGATTCAGGAGAGCAGGACTCCTAGGAAGCTTCCAAGACCGATCCTCGATGACGTTGAGTCGCAGGACGTCAGAGTCAACTCCGTCGTCGAAATTCGAAGGTCGGACGACACATGCGACTCAAGCCAAATGGAATGTTGCGAAACGACGCGCAAGATTCAAGATTCAAGACTCGAGCACGATCCCATAGACGTCCTGACTCCAAGAACCAACTCAACGAACAAGGTTCGCCTGTACTTGAATAAGACCTTGTAAAGCGTCGCGCGAAACTCGGAGCCCAAGCCCTCGAGAACCAAGGACCAAGGACGGAGTGGGGACCGTCGAGGACTCGCTGTGCAAGACCGTAGTGGAAAGATGCTCAGGATCGTAGGAGCATTAGGCGGACTTGACGGGGGGCCCTACGAGGTTAAGGACCTGCGGCGCGAAACCTCACTCACCTGAGGCACGACAACTTTAGTAGCATAGGCGTTCGGTCCGTTGACTGAACGCCTATTGATGGCCTATTGATGGCGCGAACGCCTATCCATCATGTTGAGCGCATCACGGAGTGATGGATTTGCCGTTGGTTGCCGAAATTGTTAAATCCCTCAACTCTGTATCCACTGTGCGTGGGGGGTTAGGTTTGGGTTAAATTTGGGTTAGAAAAGTTAGGTATGGTTAAGTTTGGTGTTCTGGTTAGGTCCCCAGGTATATTGAAGAGGTTGTTGAAGAAAGGACTTAGTTGTTTTGCTGGCATGCTGCTATTGATGGTGTGATGGCTGATCCACAGGCGATAGGCATTCACGCGGCAAGTAGGCGTTCGGTCAACGGGCCGAACACCTATGCTACTAAAGTTGTATGTACTCCCGAAACCTCGGGAGTTACGATGAGACTTCCAAGACCCGATCAACAAGACGCGGACCACTGAGGATCGCTTAAAACAGGGCCTTCAGCCCCTGCCGACGGTTGCGAAGAGGTCCCGACTAGGTCTGCATTCCATTCTATCGGGTTGGCCCGAGACCGCCCCGAAGAGAAATTCATGAGGGCTGATTGGTCAAGAGTACTGCGGTAGCGAATGTCTAGACTTCCAGAGCCCCGCAAGGCCGTGAATGCTGGCGTATCCATGGATCCAGGCCATTGGGGACTGAAACCCCTTCAAGGCTTCAAAAAGACAGGAGCCCATAGAGGCCACGACAAACGATGAGTGTTCCGTTCTATATTTTTGGGCGGTGGATCGGCAAACGCGTGAAGGCTTGCCAATTATGTCCCGGGGGCGGGTGAGGGAACCATTTGCGCGCGTCAACTAAATGCCGTTCAAAACCTAGACTCGCAGTCGTCTTTCTGCAGGAAGGAGAATGAATGTTCTGTACTTCTTCCGAGTTCACCATTTCACACTGATTGTATGTATGGGGAACGGGTACAGTTGCGAGGTGAGATTCAGAGCATGCGCGCTCTGGTCCCGACCTTGCGCTTCGGATAAATACGAATCCGGAGATGGAAAACGAGGTAACTGTAAAGCAAATCTAGGAAAAAATCGACTAGGACTCAGCCCGCAGTTCGCCGACTTTTTCACCCTTGTTATCCCGCGCCTCCACAAGTAACACACCATCCAAGCCGAGCCCAAACTCTATCTGCACGGCTGCAGCGTATGTACCCTTCTTGCTCTTGTCCTTGATGGCAGTCCCCTTCGTCTCACCGAGGAGCGTCCCAAGGAAGTTGCGTTTGGTGATCGTCTTCGTCTTCACCTCCTCAGGCTCCTCGGGCTCGTCGTCCTCGTCATCGGAGGATGGCGGTAAGGGCGCGGCCTTTTCAACTTTGATTCCCTCCTCGATTTCCCAAACTTCGAAGCCGAATTTGGTCGCTTTGTCACCCTCTCCGCCCGACAGCGCCACTTCGACCTCGAATATTCTCCGTGCTGGAAGCGGAGTATGTTTGTGCAGCACCGAAATATACATCCCTCCCAGACCATTCGGATCGTCGGCACCTGGCGTTGGGAAGAGCATGCCGATCGTCCTTGCGGTTGTTTTCACCTCCCCGCTCTCCTCAAATGCTTGCATCAACTCCGGTGACTCCTCGGGGATGCCCATGAGCAACGCGGCCTGTACAGCACAGCCGATAGACAGGACGCCCGTAGGGTCGCCTATCGCACCGCTTCCCATTGTCGACCTCGAAAAGGCCGTCTGGACGTCCTCGGAGAAGCCAACACTGGTCAACAGGTGGTTATCGAGTCCGGGCAGGCAAGCGGTGCCGCCGACATAGGCAATCTCGTCTATATCGTGAGGGTCTATTGCGATGCTCTCTAAGAGGGATTTAATCTCAGAGGAGATGGCAGTATAGACCGGGGTTGCGAGGAGGTCGAATCGCATCCGTGCGATCGTGGCGGTGAAATCAAGTCCGGAGTGCAACGACTCGACGGACAGGGAGGCGGGTGCAGGAGACGCACTAAGGGTACGTTTGGTGTATTCGAGAGCGAGAAGCAATTTCGTCGTTGCTCGAATATCCTCCTTCGTTGACGGGGGCTGAGGTAGGGCAGTTTTGGTCTTTTTAGTGAATTCTTTGGCGAAATGCTTGACCAAAAGTGAAGACAAGGCATCCCCGCCAATATTGGCGGTATTGGTAGTTGTCCTAGAGCCGAGGATGTAGCCCAGCCCTGAGCGCACGGCGATCACGGACAGAGACAGCGACGAAGCCCCAATATCTACAACCAGTTGTGTTCGGTCTTCTGCACCCCCAGGCCATTCCGGAGAGGTGGTGGTAGTCAGCACGGCGCTGGCTTCGTCGAGAAGCTGTAATACTCGGACACCGGCGTCTTCTGCCGCCTTTTTAAGAGCGTCCTTTTGCGGTTGGGTAAAGAAAGGTGGTGCAGTAATGACGGCACCAAGGATAGGTTTTCCAAGGAAAGCCGAAGCGGATTGGAGGAGATAGGATAGGAAGATCGTGGCAGCCTCCTGCGGTGTTAATATCCGAGTCGACGGGGTGGGCTCGGACCGAGGGGTTGGCGCATGCGAAGCAGCCGGGGTGTTCGATGCAGAGGTGGGTAAAGGCGTCGGCGCCGGTTGTAGAATATCAACCTTGTATGCGGGGGTGTCGGTCTCGGTAGGATGCTGTATTAAAGGCGCTGAAGCAGCGGCTGTTGACTGATCAATTCCAGAAAACCTGCAGAATGAGGATGAGCAAGAGATGGAAACAGAAACGCTCAACTCACTTTTTTCCCAAGAGGTTGCGGAAGCCGGTGATAGTATTGTGCGCATTTTTAACCAGCTGGGGCATGGCTTGGTTGCCGACATACTATGGAAAGTAGTGTTAGAGCTTTGAATCTATTAGAGGGAGAAACTCGGAAGCAACAGTCTTGCGTCGTAATCTCCAGGCCGAAGATCCAACAAGACGATGAGATGTAGGCAATGAGGAAGAAAACGCACAATTTCCTCTCCATGGAATGCTATTGCGCATGCGATCTGGCGTTCTCCATTTTCGTTCGCGATGCATTCCGCCAGTCCTTCCTACGGACAAACGCGAAAATTCCAATTGTGTTCGCCGTTAATCCAACGCAGACAGACCTTGGTATACACAGCGACGGAGGCGTACGCGTTTCCGAAGTTGATGCCAACGACAGCGGGGATATTAGAGGGGGTGGCCTCTGTCGGCTGGGCGGCGTTGCCGTTCGGGGTGGGCTTGGGCGCCATCTAGGGAATACAACAGAGAAAAGTGGGAACCGAAAGAAAATTTGCAGCCGTAGCCACGAGATCAATACAGAGACAAATAGTCCGAATAAATAAAATCAAGGAATAATGTACAGACGGGTGCAACTAAGTTACCATACATCAGAGTCGAATCGTTCCAATACAGAGTTGGCATCTTCGACATCCTTTTGTGCTTTTTTACGCATATAAAATATTGGGCAATCCTTACTCGTGCACAATACGTCCTATCCAAGCATAAGTAAGAAACTTTTTGCCGCGAGAAAACGTCTCGGACCTGGTGGAGAGAGCCTTGACAACGCTGGCATTGTGTCCAGAGACGGGAGAACCGCACTTGTAATGCCGATGTCGTCGAGATTTGCTTTTGGTACAGTTCGCCCATTCTGGGTTTACAGTCCTTGCAAAGCGCACCATCTAGAACGTTGTTAACAAAAGTACTACACCCAACGGAAACCTTACTCTTGACGCTATTGTTGGCTCGCAGAGGTGTTTTGCATCCTAGACACGTAACCGTCTTCACAGCGAACTTCATAAGGCCGCCGACGGTTGGCGTGGCGATCTGAATAGTTCGTGTGTGGTCCCCAGACACTTTTAGATATTTAGCCGCAGTACCGTCAAGTTACTGAAATTAACGCACGCAAAGAATTAGCCTTGTCGCCCAAGATGGGTTCGAAGATCCTCATCAGCGGTTTCGAGAGCTGATTATCGAGATAATACTTCGTGTCTATGGGGACGTTATTTTCCAAGACGTACAAGGGGTCTTCGGATTTTTCGTATGCAGCAGCACCTACATGGCCAGAAGTATGTGTATGACTCCAGCCACGAGAATTTTCCTACGGACCTTTCATGCCTTTGACAATGACATAGGCTACACGGTCACCCAAAGCAGGGGCAGAACCTGTTTTGCGGATCAATGGAAGCAATGTAAAACTAGAAAAGCAGACATGCCCGCATCACGTTTCCTCATGCGTTCTGCAAGCTCGACATGAGCTTGTTTCGCAGCATAATCTACAGAAAAGTTTATTCATGTTGTTCGGATTGCATGACAAGCACATACCGCTCTTTGCAAGGGCCTTGGTGATCACAAGTTGGGACATGTCAACTTTGTTTTGTAGGAGATCTGATATCGTCTGTTTCGTATATCTGTCAACTAAATCAGTTGCGACTTCATGGGTGCTAATGCGATGTCGTACTCCTCAGCGCCTTTGACATCGCGGTCTATCAACATCTTATGGAGACAGGTTTCGATGACTGTCGAGACCAGGCGACAATTGTCGCGCCGTACAGTCTAAGGTCGAGGATAAGAGAGTGGTAAAGAGCGTCAGGCGACCACCGACCTCGATACCCTTTGTGTCCATCTTATCATACTTCTCTGGTCGAGTCCAGTACAATCCAGCGTATCTCTTCTTACTGATAAGGAGATACGGGAAGTACACCTTTTCGAATTCCAGTTTGATGGGTTTTACAAACTTTGCGGTGACCAACTCGGCTGCTTCTCTCCCTGAGAGCATAGAAACGTTTATGGTCCTGGATGCGAGAAATAGGAGAGACTGACCAAGAGTCATGACTCTCTCAAGGTCCATGGGACCAAACTTGACCATAACGGAGTCGGTGTCGCCATATATGACTTCAGCATCATGAGCATGGCCATTTGCGATGCAATATTCAGCTTCGACCTCCTAAAGCGGGTTATGCAGGCGCAGACGGAGGAATCACCAACGGACTAGCCTGTTTCGTCTTCTCAATCATCTGTCGCCCATATGCGGTGACACTAGAAGAAATTTCCAAGCAAGGGAGCTTTCCGACAGTTGCTCCGGTAAAACCGTAGACAGAGTTCGCGCTAATCTGATAAACAGACGATTCGAGGTCAAAACAGCTTCAGAACCACGAGGAACTGACCTTGAGAGCGAGTTGACGTCCGTCAAGAACAGCTCGCTTGAATGGATCCGTCTCCTTTTTCAGATCCGCTTTTGCTCTCTTTCGTGCGGAAATGAGATCTTCGAGCACCATTGGCAACAAACCTTTCCGTTTTTTCGTGGTAGCGAACATGTCTGAGGGTTCCAATGAGGCGGAACTTGAACCAGACATGAAAAGTTTTACCATTGTTGGGTGTCGTGACGTAGTCCACGTCCTTGACTAGACCAAGACGCTCAACTGTCCCTTTATCGAGTAGGGTAGTGTAGCAAAGATTGTGTGCCATCATGATCGACGGATAGAGGGAGCTGAAATCTAGAGTCGCAATTGGGGCATCATAATAACCTTTCTTGGGCTCGATGACAGTAGCCCCTTCGTACTGCTCGTCGCTGCCTGGGGTACTTAAGCAAGCATTCGTCAAGTACTTGATCCACAGTTACCTTCACCCTTGAGGGCGGGGATCACATATCCTTCGTCGTTGGCTCTACGGAAAAGTTGAGACAAAACCTTGATTGACTGGCCGCGTGGAAGAAGGAAGTTGAACGGAACACCAGTGACGCGAGCCATCTCGACATAGTTCACAAAGCACATCAGCTTATCAAGCAGCCGCTGAGGAAGGTACGCATCCTAGATCGAGAAATAAGCATCCGTGCTGCCGTGCCAATGACATTATTGATGCTCACCTTCAAGCAGTAAACCGCCAATCGTCGGCGTGACTCAGGTGTACCGTTTTGCAATTCCGTGATCACGGAGTGGTGTACGTCCTCCTTTTGCTCTCCGAGGAACTGGGCGCAAACAGAATTGAGGGTATAACTTCGCAGCTTGTGTTCTCTTTGCATAAACTGAAGGAGATCTAACTGGAGACGGCCCTCCAGCCGCGTCTCCTTCGAATCCCGCTGCCCGTAGGCTTTCGAAGAAAAGTGTGTTTCCTTGGATTCCGTCTTGTGATCTTCGATAAAAGTTAAATGGAGCCAGAAACAAGCAGAAATGAACACTCACTCTTAAGTCTACCAAGGTACGGAAACTTGAGCGCATTGAGCGCTTTAGCGCGATCAAGGAGATAAGGGAAGTCGAATCCAGCGATGTTGTACCCAATGACAACATCGGGATCAACTTCCTTGACGAAATCGCTCCAAGCTTGGAGCAATTTTTTTTCGTCCTGGAAAGGAAGTACTTGGGACCCGACAATGTGCGAACACGTATTGAGCGTAAAGACATTGCGAATGAATGGTTTCTGCTCCCCTGATGTTGCGAATGAGTGCATCACACCAGCAACCATTGACACTCCCACGTACCCTGGCGAGTAACCATATTGGCAATCTGAATGACCGGGTCTTCTTCGGCCTCGGGGAAAATACCTTTCCTGCCCGCGCATTCAATGTCGAAACTCAGGATTCTCAGAGGCGCAATGCTTGACCAATCTCCTTCTGGAGCGTGCGAGACGAAGTCATCGTGCCTGGAAAGAGTAAATCGTTTTTCAACACGGCAATTTTCAGACCTACTTTACACTGATTTCGAGCTGACAGTGGGACTTTTTGTTCTTATCGGAAATAACGGTGTATTTCTTAGCAGGAACTTCGATCCAGTTCATGCCGACGACCTATGATGGGCACATTAGGGATGATCAAAATGAGCAAGACAATGAGAGCACCTTTTTGTCGACCATGAAACGCAGAATAAAAGGTAGGTTGCTCTCAAAAGTGGCGATGGGTTTGTCCGTTGGGAAAAATGGATATCGGCACTCATATCGCTCGAAGACGCGTGGCTATCCAAATATCAGCCTCTTTATAAAACGCCCCATTCATTGGAGAGGACTCATCTCGAACTTTCGGTAGACTTTTAGGGTCCTGGATAGTAAGTTTGATGAAAGGAATCCAGTCATCGCCTCTGTATTGCAACAAACTGCGTTTCTCTACGAGCGTCGCGTCCAGAACCGGACTTCCGGCTACCAGGGTCTGCAGGAGGAATTAGCCATGACTCAGTGTCTGCCACGGGAGCAACGTACATTCAGATGCTGACGAAAAGGATCAAGGTCCTCTTGTCTGAACCCTCGAGGTTGGGCGACGTAGAAGTATGGCGAGAAATCCCTAACATTGACCAGGACGCTGTTACCATTCTGAAGGGTTAGGTGAGTACCATTCGGCAGACGACTCGTGCAAATCTACTACCTTCGTCACGCCAAACATGCGGAACGTGGGTAGGCCTTCGTATGCGTCTTCCACTTCGATCTGTTGAAAGACTTGGTAACATGAGAACGCCAGTATATCACAAACCGAACAAATCTCTCACCTATCGAATCTTTTTTCGGATCGATGGGAGGCAGCGGAGGTCTAGCCCAGCTATCCGAGCCGCCTTCTGCGCCTTTAATTGGGATGTTTGTGAGAAATTGGCTGCACGACTCAAATGGCTGGAACCCACCAGTTCCTTCAGCGCCTTCTTCTTTCAGTCTTTCAAGTACCTCCGCAAATGACGACTGAACTGGCTGAGATGAGAACGAAGCCGCAGGTCCGAGTTTCCGTCTCTTGGCCGCAGGCTCGGCTTCACGAGCTGTTCCATCGCTGCAAGCGCGTCAATACACTTCCGACGCGCTCCGAACTGGTGCACGAACTCTCGCAGAGGCACATTTTCCTTCGTTGTGGGAGTTGTTACGGGCATTTCATAAGATCCGAGGCGTATTGAATGCCCAAAACGCGTCGGAGCACAATCCCGAAGTGGTGGCAAAGGAGAGGAATGGACGATGTGTCAGCTATTTGTTTTCTGTGTACGCGTTATTCAAGTTCCCACGTAGTCGGCAGGTATCATGCCGATTGTCCCCTTACTATTTTAGCCCCTCATGTGTCCACGGCGGTGATCGCGTGCCATAAGTTTCTATCCTCCCCCTGGATTGCTCTCGGCAGTGGGACTTGAGTTCATTGTGGTCTTTTCTACACTCTCGAATATTTCTAGATTTAAAGAACAAAGAGTGGCAACGATATGAACCTCCCGAGCGAGTGACCGGAAGTGGAATCGATTTTGGCGCGCGTTTGGCAGTGTCACAGAACGTCACAAAATCTTCCTTTTCATTTCTTTTGTGCGTTCTACAACTTCCGTCGAGCCCATATTTTGCCAGTCGATAGATATGGTCTATATACATGTCTCAGATTTTTACTAGAGCAACAGAGCTTCAATTGCGCTTGGGATCGGCAAAAATTCCACATCCGGGTCCGTGGATGGCACATCAGGGGCTAAAATAGTATATCCACAATGCCTCGTCGAATTTGTAGCTTCAAGTTCAACTATATTCCATTGAGTCTCCTGGCCGTCGGAAATACGTTCTAATTAGCTACACAGGAATTGGTACAGACGTATACAGGAACATCCATCTTGTTGACTACCGAGATTGTAACCCGCTGCAGTTGTGGTGGCTTCTACTATGAGCTGCCAGTCGTTCAGGAACGATCTCAGCTCGTTGAATACGTCGCCGGGCGCAAGCTTTGCGATACAAATAAAGGATGAGCCGAGTGACCAAAGTTGCTGGCCACTCACGTCCAAACGGTTCGTGTTGTAGTCTGAGAACAATCAAGTTGGCGCCGTATGAAACCATTCATTTGTAGTATTGTTGAGAACGCCAACTCTATATGCGTAGCATAATACACGAATTAGATGTCTTACAATGAGCTCTCTCGTCGCTGGAGGTACAGTGTTACATATGGGTACGAATCGCCGAAAACGTCACTCACTTTGGCTTTGGGGAAAAAGAGGGAAGTTGAGTCTGTACAGCCATGGTCAGCCGTTCCAAAAGTGCGCATTTCTCCGCGACCAAATCCAAGAGTGTTTCATTAGGTCGTCTCCACCAGAGTCCTCGCTTGCAATTGGCGAATCATCATCACCTTCCTCGTAACATCTATATTATAATTAAAATATTTTACACTCCTGTACGCACATTTCGCTCTATCTCTAACTTCGTATCCGATTCTATGCTTCCAGAAACAGCTCCTTGAGGAGTCGGATCGTGTCTTCAGGGCTGTTCACAGTGTGTCCGATGGTGCGCGAATCAGAGTAAATTTCATAGTCATTGCCGCCCTAGGGAAGTCAGAAACAGGCTTCAAAGCCGAATCTTGGGCGTACCTCGTAGGTCTTGTCACCGAAGAAATGTATTTCCTCGAAAGCCTCGTCAGCAACATGCTTGAGAGCGTACGTTTTATCCCATCCGTTGGGAAACACGTCGAAAGAGATCTGCCCCCCAATGGCGAAGGTGAGCCCGTAGTCGGAGAATTTCTCCTGCAGAACTTTGACAAATGCAGCTCTCAGACCATGTTGCTGGAACGAACTCAGAATTGAGGGAATGTAGCCAACGAGATTCCAACCTTGTCATACTCGTTGAACTCGAGTCGTTCGGCGATCCTGTGCGAAGAAGTAAATTTTATCCAAGTAGGAAGAGATCACGATAATTACGTCGCATTGCGGCCGATGGGGCTCACGTTCATCATCCCATTGCGAAATTCGACGAAAGTTCCACTAGAATGCATTGAGATTTTGGGACAAGCCGCGAGGAGGTAAGTACCGTTTGATTGGCACGTCCAAGTCGGCGATGTAATGTAGAATGAAATTGACAAGGACCTTGTACCGGTCCTCGCCAATAAACTTGATGAATGATTGGGATTCCAGGACTTTGCCCATCTTGTACGCCGTGAGACCATTTTCGGCAAACGCATAGTCAAAATCCTCGATGCCTGAGGCGAGTTTAGTTGAAACGTGATGGAAAGCACGCAAAAGACTGGCCTTTACCACCATTTACTGACAATTGCTCTAAGATTTTGACCATATCCGATCCACCAACGAAGCCAATTACAGCCTTCTTTCTTAGAGCGCGTAAGACCTCAATCATTTCGGAAGAGACGTCCTGGTCAGACACGTCAGATCACAGTGTATCTTGCAAGGAATAGTCGGACTTGGCGGGCGGGCGTAAGTGTTCCATCAACATCGAACAGAATAAGTATCTTGAGTGGTCGGTCGGAAAATGTGGAAGAAACCATTGCACAGCAAGTGGTTGAATAATTCGAATTCGGTTTCTGTCGAATTCGTTTCGCGTAGATCGCGGCTGGTGGCGGTGCCTCCGAATTGGGATCGTCTTGACTCCGACCGTTCAAGTCAGTCTGGTTTACCTTTCGGCTCCGTTGTAGCCTCTTATACCATCGTCCTGTGTAGCATCGTCGTTATCCAATCCGTTTATTTTCCCATGTCTCATTTGCACGTTTATTCGCTGCCAGTTGAACTGCTCGACACCCTTACACCGAGAAATCTCGTCGGTGAACCTCGTCCCAGATCGCCGTCTCCTGCGCCCCTCGCGTCAACCTCCACAACCGGCTCACGAGCATGTAATGTTTGCAATGGCGCCACTTTCATAGATGTCGAGGAGCAGCGCGGTCACTTTCGATCCGATTGGCATCGATATAATGTCAAGACGAGACTGAATGGTGGGCAGCCCGTGTCCGAGCTGGAATTTTCAAAATTGGTCGATGGTGCATCACTTTCACTAACAGCCTCTCCAATAATTAACATATTTAACAGGGTTGGAGGACTCGATATCTGGTTCTGCGTCCGAAGACAGTGATTCCGATTATTCGGATGACGCCGTAGACACTCTCGTCAGTAAAGCAAATCGGAAAGCGCGGTCGCAATCCTCAGACGAAAACAGACCATCCACCCAACAAACTGCTCTCGCATGGTTCCACTCCCCTCCAGCGACGCAGATTGGCGTTTACAAAGCGCTGTTCAAATCCGGTCTGCCTCAGTCTGACTACTTGTCCGAGTTGAAAAATATGCAAACCGGGGGGTGTACTTGGGCGATGTTCATGGTTGCAGGTGGCCATTTTGCTGGCGCGATTGTGCGCGTTAGCCGGGAGGCAGATGTCGATGAGGACGACGAGCACACTTCTCAGAAGAAGAAGAAACCAAAGAAGCCCAAGTCCGACACTGAAGTCTTGAAACACAAGACATTTCACCGGTATACGAGTGAGTCTTTCACTGATTCGGCCTGTTCACTCCAACTCATTATTCTTTCAAGCTCGCCGTAAACAGGGTGGATCTCAAGGTCTGAACGATAACGCCAAGGGAAATGCTAAGAGTGCTGGTGCCCAACTTCGGCGGTATGGGGAACAAGCGCTGCGAGATGTGGGTCCTTCCTTCTTTCATGTGGCTGTATCTTGATGATACGAAGGACATACGAAATCTCCTACAAGATTGGGCCGAAGAAATCAATGGCTGCGAACGCATCTGGATCCGCGCCAGTGGTACCAACCGCAAGATCTTCATTGACTATGAAGGCTGCGTCATCGAGAAGGGCGACGGGCGGCTACGTACGTTCCCGTTTCCAACACGTCGTCCTGTATGTCTTTTTCAGCATCGAATTATGACCGGGAACTTATTCACATCGTAGACACAATCGGAACTCTCGCGTTGTCTAATGGAGCTGACGCGCGTCAAAGTATCACATCTGACAGAGGATGCACTTCGCGCGCAGGACGAGGCTTACCTGGCATCTCTTCCGAAGCCCAAACCCACCCCTGTCCTCGCTCTTCCTGCCCCAGAAAAACCCAAGCCAGTGAAACTATCCAAGGAGGAAGAAATCCTTCGTGAGAAGTGGACCCGGCTACTCGAAATGATCAGCAAGGGTCGGCTGGACCCTCTCAAATCCTTCTGGGAACGCGAAGGGGCTACCCTAGGCGGCGTCGATACACTCATACCAGATTGGGCTGACGAAAAAAGGGCGACCTTATTGCAAGTGGGCGCTCACGCTGGCCACGAGGACGTGACAAGTTGGCTGCTTGAAACTCTGCACGCCGATCCGACCGTCGATGTCCCCCTCGTCAAAGCGGGGGAGCTGGAAGAGAACGACAGTGGTGATGCGTCCGACTCGCCGAAGCCCCCCAAGAGCTCTCGTCGCACTGCGTACGATCTTGCACGGAATCGCGCCGTCCGCGATGTTTTCCGCCGTTGCGCAGGGGCACATCCGGACTGGTGGGACTGGTTCGGTGCAGCTCGCGTACCAAGCGCATTAAGTAAGGAAATGGAAGACGAGCGGGAGGAGAAGAAGAAAGTTCGAAGAAAGGGGCTGAAGGACAGAGTTAAAGAACGAGAAGGCAAGGTCAAGCCGACGCCTGAGCATGAACCTGCACCTGTTGTGCAAGAGCAGAAGGTTCGCGATCCAACGGGACCTCGCAAACTCGGTGGAGCGTCTGGTGCCGCTGAGGGCATCGCGGGTTTGACACCCGAAATGCGGGCTAGAGTAGAGAGAGAGCGGCGTGCGCGCGCCGCTGAGGCACGGCTGAACAAGTAATCACATAACTTACTTGAGTACTAATCTGTGGATGTACCTACTACGGTCCTAAGATCCATTCATTTTTGCCTTGCCCTTCAAGTCGCTCAGGTACTCGTGCGCTTTGCCAAGCATCCAGATGGGAAACGAGAATTTGAAGTTTGGATAAGCTATAGCGCAAGTCTTGTTGAATATACCTTCAATAGCCTCTTGTGGCCAGGAACCATCCTAGAAGATAGCTCCAGAAGCAGCCGATACACTAGTGACAGCAACATACCGGGAGTTGACGCGACATGACGAGCGCAACGCCGCGTTCCAACGGCTCAGCGTGGGGATAACGAGCGTACATAAGAGCCATAACAGCCCAGCAAGTTTGTACGACCTGTGAGTCGGCATGCTCAACCCATGCTGCGACCTCGCAACTCTGAAACAGATATGAGGAGTTGGTTTCGTGCACATGAGGAATGGAAATGCCTTGTAGCTCTCTCCCCAGCCGCCATCGGCACGCTGCTTGCGTATTAGGAATTCGCACGCTCTGCGACTAGAATCGCTGGTCTCGTAGGTTTCTCCCACCAACGCAAGCGACTCGAGTGCAAACTGTGTCGCGTATGTGAAGCAAATTCCCCAAGAGCCAACCCAGCCTCCTTCGGATTGCTGGCATCCATGCAGGTAAACGATGGCGGCTTTGATTGTACGCCTGACGAGAGATGTGTTATTGGAAGCCTCAATCTGGCATTAAGATGATACCCACGAGATATCAACAGCGCGGTACTCCGGGTAATGTTTCCGGAAAATCGAAAGTGAAGTGATGACAGACGTGGTGCACTCTGGGTAACAGTACTCGATCATTATGTCGCCGAAGACCTCCGCTGGGTTCAGATACTCGAGCCACTTGGGTCCTCGTATCAGTTCGTAACTTGCGAACCCGCCATTGGGGTTCTGGAGTGTTAGTAGGAGATCTACGGCATCAAAGATTCGACGATCGGAGATGAGTTTTGGAGTGAAACTGAAAATCATCAAGACCGGTCTGAAGATGAGACGATGGTCAACGTACCTAAGGTCCTTCTGCAGATATAGAACGGCTTTGAGGCCTTCTCCTGTACAGTCGCTGACTACATAACCTTGTTCCTTTGTGCTGGAGAACGGTGAGACTCGCACGGTTTAAATAAGAATGCATCCACCTGAAACCCCACGCGCCCTTCGTACCATGGCGGTATGAAGTCTTGTAATGCTTTGGATGGTCTAGAATTTGGCCATCTTCCAGCCACTCCAGTGCCTTGATCAAGCTTTCCTGATTTTCAGGTAGCTCCGCGAGTCCCGTCTCGACAAGCGCCTGGGTGATGAATCCCACATCCCACAGTTGGCTACCATTTGTACCACACATCATCATTCCTTCCGCTCCCATCCACATAAAATCGTCACGTTTGTTTTTATGCAACCGGTACGCCTCGCTTTCGGGACCCTCTGCGTAGACGCGTGCGACGAGATTAAACATCTTTGAAACGGGGCCGAGGGTCTGGTATCCCGTGTTCTCGTCTTCGAGCACGATTAGTTCGTATGCGCGTGCTACGGCGGTTCGACGAAGCGGAGGCAAAGGACAGGATTCATACGCTCCCAACACAACGTTTATCATGTCGAAAATGGTGGTATGGGGGGCATACAAGTCGGCTTTGCACACGTTGTTACGCTGTGCCGGCCAGTTGATGGAGTAGTAGTTCTCCGGATAGAGCTCCTGTTGCAAGTTAGCAAGTGATTTAAATGCGAGACAGAGACAGCACTTGGCGCAGGGCGAGAACAAGGTCGTTCTCGGGCATTTTGAACCTAATACCGTAAAGATAGCTCATGGGAACATAAACGGTACGCGTGTGTATCCACCATCTGTGCGGGTGGAAGGGGAGCCATTCAGGGAGCAGCCTGTTACAACGTTGGGTCTCGACTCATATTTTGAGGTTGAGGCAATGCGTACCATAGCTCCGGAGGAACGGGATTATTGCCTGAGGTATGGATCAGTAAAGCACATTTGAGGATATCTGGAGAAAGATATAGACCCTCCCAGTCATAAACATTCAGCAGAGAAAGCCAAAATTTCCCCCAAGCAGGAATCGCCGTCGCTCCACCTTGCACTAGTCAGAATCGAGGAACCAACCCATGACTGCTAGACCACACCTAGACTGTGGAGAGTTGCTCGAGCCTTTGTGCAAACAGGATGGTCAGCGTCCATGCCTAGAAGTCGAAGAGCCGCGTAGTTCAGCCCTGTTCCAAAGACGGTCGAGTGTCCTTCGACGTGGCTACAACACAAAGTAAGCCAGTGGACCGGAAATATACAACCCCGCGCACATTCCCCATCCCCCATCCTCTGGGTTGGCTCGATTCATTAAATACCGGATCATTTCCTCCCTCTCCTCCAGCTTGAAGTCCATGCCCGAAACATAAGAGCCGATGACAAGCCCCGGAAGGAGGAACATCGGCCCTCCATACTCTCCCGGCCAGTGGCCATCATGAGACTGGAGGGTCTTATAGAAACGGTATCCGTTCCGTGCAGCGGCGAGGGCATCTTTGGCAGGAGAAAGCGGAGGATAATTCTGCAGCCAATGGATCAAAATCAAATAAACCTGGGGGGACTCGGAATGTGGGCTCTCACCAGATCCAGCCCGAGCCAGAATTTGTCGACAGAATTCTGAGGCCATTCCGCGCATTCTTCATCGGTTTTTAAGTAGTGCCAGGTATGGCGCCCGCTCTCACTGACAAGAAGTCTCCAACGAGAATAGTCCGTAAACGGCTGGCTTGGAGAGTCTCGGATGGCGAGACGGGAGTACATGGCCTTGTCCAAAGCCAGAGTCCGGAACCAGAGACCTGGGTGCAGCTGTCGGGAGGATATCGTACCATTTACGTATCGTCCAGTGACCGCGAACTGGACGCGCACAAACTTTGTGAGAACCAAACAAACGCCATTTCAATCAAATTTCAATTCAAACCTCAAGGAGGATTGAACTCTTTCAACCCAACTCTGGTCTGACCCGATGGCCCTGTCCGTTGCATCGAGGGGGGAATATTTGGTCGTGAAAACCGGTGCGATCCCTCTCGGAAATACACTTTCCAGCCCCGGAGGATCGGAATGAGTCTCAGTAAATCAGTCCTGTTCTAACGGACACAAAGTCGGCGGCGACTGCACACCGCTTGCTCCATGGACATTGAACCTTCTGATTAGTGCTTGGCTTCGGAATGCAAAACCTCCCTCCTGACTCTTTATATCTACAGTGCGTCCTGCTCTTGCTTTCTGAATCTCGTCAATCATAAGCACAAGCCGTTCCTTTCTATGTGCCAATATCTATACCCCTGGGAAACGGCGATGAAATGAACCGACACGGCGGCCAAACTGCATATGTGGAAGATTTGATGTGATGCGCCCTTCAAGATTATGAGCGCCATCCATTGAATGATGAGGACGACAAACTATAATGTCAAACTTGCCAGGTGCGATACATTCCGGGAACCTCTCGGCGCTAACATTATTGAGCTCAGCAAATTCAAAGTTTGCTGATAGAGAGAGAGACTGACTACAAGAGTGCTCCCCCAACATAGGCTGCAATCTCAACCGCAATCCATCCTAAGGAGAGGGATTTCGACGCTTGTTCAAACTGTGATATGTATCAACTTGATTCAAACATACTATTTAGGAGACATACCCCGTATCTTACGACACAATGAATAAATGGAAAGACAACGACAACTCCCAGAGCAAAAAACGTATATGTACGCATTCTTCGATATGCGGGACTTGCATAAGTTGGCGCGCAGACAAGATACACACCGGCTGCTCAGGTGAGGAAGGCTTCAGATAAGGGTTTTTGAGGCTTACTGCATCCCGAGAGAGTCATCGAACATATATAGAGGGTTCGAAGGTGGGGATCGCAGAAAAAAGCGTAGTAGATGCTCGGGAAAAAGTTGACGCTTCCCAGAACAAGTATTCCTGTAGGGAAATAAATGATCGATGAGCTTTCGCTCAATAAATACATACCGAGATAATCTACTCGGTTCATAAATTCGACGACCTGTGTCTGCATAAGTTATGATGAGGATGCATCCTATAGCTCCCCTTGCTGGTCGAGAATGACACGTCGAGGAGTGGAAAATAGTGGAGCACACAAAGCAGACTACAGCTCCCATGGGAAAGACACCCAGAACCCAACGATCGTGCCAGGTTTCGCTGTGCGCCGTGGAGTACATGTATGAGTCAGTGACTGACAACTTCCACACCAAAAGAAACATCGTTGTAGCCAAAGCGCCCAGAAAATGAGACCATATGTTCACTGATAGTGAGACCTCAGCAACCTATATACTAGATCGGCAGTCAGCGCGAAGGAAAATTCACCCGTTTCGTTATGCCAGAGCCATGGACCACAGATAATGGCGCGCCACGATCCAGTTTCCTTTCGGTACTCAGTAAGAATGGCTGGATTATCTTTACGCCACTCCGGCAGATCAGAATACTTTAGCAATGTATGGGAAGAGGTCATAGATGTTCGGAAGAAGAGTTGTTCAAGATCAGATCAACCAAGCTCAGCCAATTAAATAATTCACAAGAGCGCGCCGGGGTCCAGCACTTCTTCTAATAAGTGGTGGAAATTGTAATTTGACGTTTTAAGTCTGTCGGAGCTGCTAAATTCGTCGCGGTCGTCGTGGATGTTGACATGTTCGTAATTTTATGAAGAGGGATGTGATTTGATACTTCGCTTAAACCCCGGCGCGTACTTCTATATTCTGAAACGATCGGGTCATAACTTGCCAACTCTTTGTGCTACGGTGACCTACCCAGCCTATCTGGACCCAAAAAGCTGGTATATAGTTCCAAGTGGAGGCGGAATTTTCAAGGGAATCGCCGAAGAAGAAATCTTAGAGACCGTCCTATTTTCCAGGCGTAAAAACGATGAAACCCGAAAAATGTTGTCACGGCAGGTCATCTTCCTTTTTAGGTCGAGAGCGGTTGTTTGGCAAGACGTATTTGACCCAACAGAGATTGTACATTGACCGAAGAAGAAGCGACAGGATGGCTTTCATATAATACATATAGCTAAACTTCAAATTCAGCATCTCGTCTTCGACTACCGTAAGTGTCCATTCCAAATCCTCGGTTCTGGTTCCGTGAATTTTTACCACCAACAGCCACTACTAGTAGAGTCGACACCGTCTGACTCCCATTTCTACGCGAACAATGATCAAGGTCGGTGCGATACCCTGGCGACAAAATGAGGCGGAATAGCGATAGACTGCAAAGTGGTAGGGTATACGCACAACCATTTGATAGGCCATCGCCAAAATGTTAAAGTTCCGACAGACCCAACGGGGGCAATAAAGAAAACAACGGCAAGGGGTAATACCACGGGGTACAACAGTCCGCTTTCTAGACTGTTTAGGTTCGTCGGCGAAATAACGGTCAAAGAGGGGTGACGTGGAATTCACAGGATCGCGAAAGACGTTCGGTATCTTATTTGCACTTCTTTTCCTAGAAGAGCCTTGGCTTGGTGTCCGATCCACCATTTTAGACCAGCTTTGAGAGGTTATGGAGGATCGGTTAAGAGCGGGAAACACTCACCGGCCAGTGTGGCGGCCATGATGTTAGTAAACAAGGATGTCTCGGCAGCAATAATCACAGCGCGCTCTCCGCGACCAGCGGCTCCAAATACGCTGACCACTGAGGATAAACCGATGTTAGAAGGTGCACCACTGGGAGATAAAGCGCCGTATACGTAGAGTAGCGGACCACGCGAGAACAGGAAGAACGATGACTGTCCACTTGGATGCCCAGACGACGTAACACCGATAAATCTAAGAACAGCTGTCGACTTGCTCAAATGAGATATAACGAACGCACAATAAGAGCATCTGCGACGGCACTGACGGCCCCACCGCGTGAGTGTGCATCCTTCAGGAATTTCTCGGAACTTACTTTGACAGTCCATATAATATCCTCGTCGATTGTGCCATACCATTGAGGTGGCCATGAGGGTCACCATCAGGGAATAGCGTCGGGGCTTGCGCCCGGAGAGAGAATATCTCGTACAGAGCAGAGACGCCAAAGTTACTCAGGAATGCCAAAGTGTACATGATTGTGATATGGGCAGTGGACAATGTGAAAAGGACCACCATGCATGCAAGGTGGAATTTGAAAAAAGGCCGACGACTGGTGTAAAGAATGTGAAGTGAGAGTAGGAGAAAGACCGAATATACCCCTGGAGGCATGTCGAAAGGTACTCAGCGAGCGAGCGATAGAGAAAATATACATAAAATAATGAACCCACCTGGAAAACGGTCTCAGATAGGGAGATGTCAGGCAGTCTGCCAGAACGAACCACCAGAGGAAAAACGAGAACAAAATTGGTCGGGGAAACAGACTGAAGCATGTCAGTTAAAGTACTGTCAAGTACTGTAGCAATGCGTACCATGCTAGTCCAGCATCAAGGGAAAGGAAGAAGAGAGTTCGTGCGAAGATAACTGAAGACTGATCTTCGGCGTGGGCTATGAATATGAGTTGATGTCCCAACAGGCCAACGAGAGCCTCAATCATGGACGAATTTAGCCAATATGCATATGCGAATCCGAAATCAGTTTGGGGGAACAGTCCGAGACGCGGAGGAGTTGCCACGGAATAATGGGTATGTTTGACGGTGTTCATGATTGTATGCAACCTTTCACGAATACTGCGCCAAAGAGGGCGCGTGGTTCCGACCGAGATGATGATCGCTCAACAGACGTGGGATGGAGCGATGGAAGCAAAGCACGGAAAAGGAAAGCTGGGTCGTGCGCTCAGGCTCTAGATCTCCAACTCCGTGATGAGTTGGTGCCGAAACATTCGAATAGAAAAAACTGGTTGTCATATAGATCCTAGACTCAGGAAAATGAACGTACGCCATCGAGTTTTGTCGCTGATACTTGTGGCCAGAAGAGGTACTCCTGAAGAACAGCTCATATAACGCGTAAGACGAGGTAGAGCCATATCGACAACCATATCCAAGACTTGGTTTTTTGGTAAAAGGGACGAAGGACTCGACTGAGAAACCTGAGTCTTAGCTTGTGCCAAACAGGTTGAACTGGTCGTCAAATTGATTTCCCATCAAAAGCCTCCAAATTTTTGCCTTGATGTCTATTCGGCTTTCGTTGGCTGAACAGATCGCGCAGCTCCAGGAAGCTGCTCCAGTTGGTATCTATACCTTTTCCTGTGCTTGACCGACACTAATATCCGCACAGATTTCGATCCCGAGGATGGAACAGACCCCGCTGAAGACGAGCTCGCGGACATAACAACAACTCGCGAGCATTATGTGGATGTCGGGCGAGTAACTAGGGCTTTCCCCCGGGTCATGCTCATCTTATCTGCTACAGTCCAAGTGCGCTTCGCAGGCTGCAGAGTGTTGCAGATCCAAAATATGAAGGGGTGAAGACTTCGCGCAAACAACTCATGGAGGAGAGCGACCGAGATTTGGGTAACTTAGAGGACGATTCTCCCGATGAGAACAGCGAGTCGGATGCTCAGAGCAATCGTGGTGGGGATGATGAAGACGATGACCAGAGTATTCCGTCGGAAAGTGAACCCGAGGAAACCAATGAAGAGCCCGAAGGAACTTCCCCACCAAAACGGTCGAACTTGGAACCGGATCCAGCGGAAGATCTACCTTCCACCATGCGGAAAACACGGGAGGAGGACCGCAAGAAAGGAAAAGCTGTATCGCAACAAATTGTACGTGTATAGGTTTCTACCGATATTCATCTCTCACACCCACTCAGTCCATTTGGGAGACACTCCTCGATGCTCGGATACGCCTCCAAAAGTCAGTGACTGCAACCAATCGACTGCCCGCCGTTGGTACTCTCGTTTTCCATGAGTTCACTCTATTCATGATCGTTTCAGTCCTCGCATCTACTCCAGTTCACCGAAGTACCAGAATGCCGCCAGTCGCTAGACAAGATGCTAGAGGAATCATTTCTGTTATCTGACGAATTATTTGACCTCCAGGAGGTGGTGTTGTCCATCGAACCGCGTGTTACCCCTTTCTGAATGGATAACAGAAACTGCTTTCTGCAAACGAATCCATCGTTGCGCCACCACGGAAACGACGCAGACTCCAGCCGGATGCTTCCCCTTCAGACTTCTCTACGCAATTGCATGAAGCAACAAGCGCCGCTTCTGCCCTGGAGCACGCGTATGTCATTACATTGCATCTATCGGGTCGTCGCCTGAAGAGAACCAGGTACCATCCTCATTTAGTGCAGACCCTTTCCAAATGGTCGTCAAAGATTCAAGCCGTGGCCCCCTCCTCCCTGCTGCCGTCGAACCGCAATGCATTCTCATCACGAAATTCACAAAATCTTAAATCTGCAGTTCAGCTAATCGACGAGACCCTTCTCGACCACCGGAAGTTGATTGCAAGGACGCAGATGAAGCGGAGCAAAGGCGTGCGACTGGGTGAAACCGTAGAGATACAGGACGAAGAAGATCAACTGGACGTCGAAATCTTCGACGACACCGACTTCTACCAACAACTACTTCGAGATATAATCGATTCTCGAGGTAACAATGGGCCAGGTTCCGACGACTGGATGGGAGTCCAAAAGCAGAAGAAAGCCAAGAAGAAAGTGGACACAAAAGCCAGCAAGGGACGCAAACTTCGGTCTGTTTCCTCCGCTTTCTTTCTTTATGTCTTTTCTTGATATATATACCTAGGTACGAGGTCCACGAGAAGCTGCAGAATTTCATGGTGCCGGTTCCGGTACCTGGTATGTGGCACGAAGAGCAGATAGACGAGCTGTTTTCGTCACTGATGGGGCGAGGATTCGAAAGCGCGCTTGGAAAGGAGGATGAAAGCATGGGGGTGGATGAACCACCGTCGGGTGATGTGTTGAAGGGCGGTTTCAAGGTGTTCGGATAGATAAACGACTATATGTCATCATTCTAGCTGATGATAAATAACAACTAGTCACTTTACAGAAAAAATCAAAGAGGGATCCAAGCTCGCCGACGCCACTTCCATCACTGGACCCATAATGAAACTGTCGGGAGACGGCGCCCTACTGCTACGCAGGGGGTCGCGCGCCTCGACCATTCTCCGGACGATACTCAACAACTCTCCCTCCAACTTTGCCAGGAGGTTTGTCAGCAACCATGCGGGTGATACCCATGGACGATAATTGCTGTAATGCCCAGGAAGCTCAACTGGAGCTGGTAGGTTTCCTGGATCAGATCACTGAGTGTTCGGCATATAGGGCAGCATTTTTTCGCCATCCCAATCACAAACTCGGTCTGGTCTTGGATACCCTGAGCAAACATATTGTCGTGACTGAAAAATGGAAGAAACAGTTGGCTTACCATCGTCTCTAAAGCTTCCTAGATTATTGGAGGCTCCTTATTGGCGATGTCTTCCGGCTTTCTGCATTGCAGGACTATTGAGGCCATCAGGCCTGCTTCGCAATGGCAGGCTCCCTCTGAGTCCGTTTTCTTGGGAGGATCCTTCTTCAACCTGTTGAGCGCCGAGGTCCCGATCTCAGATGACCAGTTACCGCGCTGGGTCCAGTACGCCACAAGCTCTTCAGATGTGATGGTTTTGACGTCACCTCCCGGTAGATCTGCGAGGGAGACGTTGATCGGCATTGACGATCGGGTAATGTGGCTACGAAGAAGGGACGGCGGACCCGCCGTCCACGCACACAGTTGGCACACTGCTTGATAGAAGTAGGCATGGTGCGGAGTCATTGAAGGTAAAGGGTTGGCTAGGTTGATGAGATGGCGAAATCAATAAAGGCGTACATTGTTGCGCAAATATTACCAGATGGTAATGCATCATCGAAGAATTCAGTGTCGTTTCTGTCGTCTCCGATGTCCATTTCCAGCCTCTCTACACCGGGGAATTTTCCTTGGCATCTTTTGCGGTCAGTCCTGCTACACGTACCGCGCCCATGGTAAGATTCATTAAGAAGGATCGATCAAGCAAACATACCGTAGAGTTTGCATTTTTTCAGGTGAGCACTGAGAGAGTCGAGCATCCAAAGAGAAGTTGGAATAGCCAAGAGCAAGGAATGTAAGGACCTCGACAACACTGAAAGGAGAACAACATCCTTGTCCTTGCTTTCAAAGCAACTATCGAATCGCTTGATTAGTCCGATGAGGCTTGACCACCAAATTACAGCATTTTCAGGTCCGAAAGAGAACTGGTCCCCTTTGTGAGCTATCCCTCAGTTGTCGAGTACGCGCATAAGAAAGGCATCTTTGACTTTTACGGTTATATTCGCAAGTTGTAGGCGTAAGAGCCATTCCACGAGCCGAGCAAAGAGAGGACATATGTCTTGGCGAGAAGATAATGCCTCGCCTGGATTTTCTGCCAGCAGGAAGCGACAAAATAGAGAACCACAGCCTCTACTATGTTGTTCTGGTGGTCCGGTTGTGCGTTGATACGAGAGCTGGCGGCGCGCAAAAGGGTCAAGCTTTCGAAGACAAAGTTTTGGAAATCTGAGGGAGAGATAGGTATGTGATATCCTTCCCCAGACCCAATAACGTATCTCTGGGGAAGATAAGCAGCTCGATCATATCAGAACGGGTAAGAACGCACAAGAAACCCGAATCGTGATGAGGGATAGTCCTTGTCACCAAGTGGGTCGTCGGGTAAGTAGTATCCTGCCTTCCATTTGGGACGCCCGGGCTAAGATGAGTCAGTGTTGGCAGAGAGGAAGAAATTGACATGATTTGACCTCGACACCACCGAGACGCCGACGCCAGTCAACTGGATGGACCCAACCGTGACCACCACAGTGAAATTAGTCTTTGGCCCTTTTCCTCGACTCAGGCAGGTAGAAAAATGATTTAGGAATTGGGCAGTCGAACTTGGCCCCTTGATGTTTTTTCCTGCCAGGGAGACCGCAAGGTTGTGATCGTCCCAGTCGGTTTGGAGCCGAGAAGCAAGGAGAGAGAGATAGTATACACTGTCTTGCGAGGAGACGCCAGAGTTGTTCGAGTCTGTCATAAGTGCCTGGGATAGGGGCTGGCATGTTGGGCGGAGCCTAGCGGCCCGTGCCGAACACGGACAAATAAGCACTTTGACGCGTCTTGTACCTTTGGGTACTTGCTGCACCATATAGCGCTCATCGCAAAGCTCCTCCCCACCCCCGAGTCTCTCTAGTCCTTGTTGGCCGATTAGTAGCTCCCGTATCTCGACACCGACCAGAGGAGTACAACTAGCCGATTTCTCCACCGCAGTCGCTCTCAATGGAGGCTTTCGAAGACGAAAATCCATTCGAGTCTGATTCCGACCGTCTCGCATCGGCGCAGTCGTCCCCCTCCAATGTTGACCTGTCTGAGCCCCCGTCGCCCCCGCCGAACCCTTCTCGACAGCTTTCACCGCCGTCTCCCAGCTTAACACGACCCTTTCCTTCTCCAGGCACCCACAGACAGCCCCAGGCGACGGTTAAGAGTGACTTTTGCTGCACGCGCGACCGTGTGCTACATTCGGGCGATGATGTTGAAATATTGGTACGTGGCGGGGTTCCGTTCAACTGGACCGTAAGTTAATCGACTCTATAAGATCACGGATGCGCAGAAGACCTCTGTCAATGCTACTTCACCGTATATTGTATACGTCATCCAGACTGGGGTAAAGTCCTATTTTATGGTGGAACGCCACAGTCTTGACCTCGGTGCAGAATGCCGAAGCTCGACACCGTTATTCCGAATTCGAGTCTTTGCGCTTGAACCTCGTCAAGCTGTACCCCACGCTTATTATTCCCCCAATACCCTCGAAGCAGACCCTGGGTGATTATGCGGTCAAACAGGCCAAGGCGAAAGAGGACGCCGCCCTCATCTCACGGAGGAAGCGTATGCTGCAGACATTCTTGAATCGCGTCGCGAGACATCCGATCCTTTCAAACGACCATGTCTTCCACCGTTTCCTGGACGGAGAGGTCTCCTGGGTACTCTCGTGTGTCCTTCTGTGTATGCATGCTAATCATGTGCTCCTCCAGAGTGAAGTCCTGAATTCCCCACCGCTTTCGCTTCTGCCCAAGAACATACTCAAGGCCCCCTCACACAATCCCACCGATCAGAATGCTTCACCTGCTTATGCGGCGTTACCCAATCCCTCGGCGGCCCATCCTTTGAGACATCCAGACCAGAGGTTCCTCGACTCGGAGGCAGTTTACTAATAAGTTTGCCAACCATGTCAGCGGACCGATGGAAAAGGTTACTCGGCGGACATTGAAGCGGTGGTCAGGTATGTCTGTGTTAATACCCCTCGACATGTTTTTCACTTATGTTATCCTAGACCAAGCTCAGGACCATGCGGATCTCGGCGCGGCGCTGAACGGATTCAGTCTCCACGAAAGTGGCGAGTTGTCGGGGGCGATCGAAAAGACGGGTCAAGCCATCGATGCCACCTACGTGTCCACGACCAAACTTGTAAGAGAACAATGCTTTCTTCGGTTACACTGATACATCTAGTTTTACAGCTTCAAGGACTGGAACAAACTGGGCAGAGCCTTTGCACGAGTACAGCCAGTTTGCGTCCATCATAAAGAAGCTGCTGGCATATCGCCATCAGAAGCACGTCCAGTATGAGATGACGCAGGATGCGCTGGAGTCGAAGCGGGAACAATTGGAAGAGCTCGAGAAAAGTGAGCGGGAGGCCCGTCGCTTAGAGTTGGCTCTTGGTCGGGGGCGGGTGAACAGCGAGCCTTCTGCTGCAAGCCCAATTGAAGAGCAGGGTGGAGAACCGCAGAGTCAGGAATCTCAATCTGCGTATTTGCCCCCGCATCCTGGTCCAAACCCAGCGAGGCGGCGAGCTCCGGGAATGGGCCTGCTGAATGCGTTGAGTTACACTCTCCACGGCATGATGGATGTGGATCCAGAGACGGCGCGGAGGAATGGTATCACCAAGACACGTGAAAGCATATCTCAAGTACGTTCGCCTTTACTAATGCAGTTCGCTTCTGACATTATTCTAGCTTGAGGACGCGCTGCATTTGTCCGCGCAGGACCTCAAGTATTCAAGCTCCACCATCCAAGCAGATCTGGATCGATTCCAGAGGCAGAAGGTTGCTGATCTGCGAGAGATGGCTATAAGTATGGCGCGGACCCATCGCGAATGGTGCAAAAAGGTATTCCTCTTGTTCTATCTGCATGGTGTGTCTCGAACATCCCCCTTGCAGAACCTGGAAGCTTGGGAGGAGGCGAAGAAGGAGATTGACAAGATCCCCAGCCATCCTAACCAGCCACCTCCTGCCGAGGCTGGTTCCACTGCCGCTGGCCCTTCCAGCGTAGCCCGCCGGGACTCGACGGCTACTGTGAATGGGCGTTGAGCGTTGAGCGCCCATTAAGCAATCTTGTTCTCTGTTTAACGCCCATTGGACTACGGACGGTCTTCAGTCGGATATCGTTCATTTAATGTGTAATTCTTTGCCACTAGCAATTATTTTCGCGTTCACTTGAATGGCCGAAATCAGAGAAAGTCATTCGAAGTCACGATCATAAATCAGTACCCGGTTCCGGATTTGGATGTCAGTACTTTACTTATAAGCGGCGGATAGATCTCTCTTCAAAACGTCTGAATCCTGCTCCATGACCGATATCGAACAATCCGCAACTGCTGGGAAACAGGTGGTACTCATCCTAGTTGGGCTCATTGGTTCGGGCAAGAGCACTTTCGCACAGGCTCTTGAAGCATATTTCCCTGAATTTCGCAGGTAACATCCGACCATCAGTCTCGGTGTGAAAAAATGCATTGATACAACTAGGTGCAACCAAGACGATCTCGGTGATAGGCGGCAGGTCGAATACGTTTCTAGAGAGGCCCTCAGGAATGGCTCCTCAGTGTGTATTGATAGAACCAATTTTGACCCCTCGTACGGGACGTGTCTCATCCCCGGGCTTATACTGACGCGCGAACTCTAGGCAGAGGGCTCACTGGATCCGAATTGCCCGCGAAGTCCCAGGAACTTTGATTTGGGTTATTGTGAGTCCAGCGCGGAGGTTGTTACCGTCTTGCCGAAAATCGGTTCTTACTCTCCATTCTATCAGGTCTTCGACACCCCAGAAGAGGTAGGTTATGTCCCATTCCCGGTTACCGGTTCTGACTATGTATGTCGCGTGCAGGTCTGTGCCGCCCGTCTTCGAACGCGTAAGTTAATTCGATCCACGGCTTTCCATTATACCTCAACCGATGTGTTCTTGCAGGAACGGGGCATCCAACAATCCACGACCCTGAAGCCGCACTCTCCATTTTGGAGAGATTTTCCTCACAGTACCGAGCCCCGTCCGAAGACGAAGGATATGACCGGATAATATATCTAAAACCGTCGGAACAAGAAATCTCGTATTCACACTCGAGTCTTGCCACCATCCTTCATCGCGTTCGAGACGCGCCCTCCGTCCCTCCTCCATCAGTGGGTCCCGCCGTCTTTCAGCATTCGACCCGCGGTTCACCTTATCCTCGAGGCGGGTCCTTCCGAGCAACTCGTGGTCGCGGCGGTGGTCATAATGTCAATTACACTGGTCCTTTTCGCGGCACTGGCGGCGCGCCGCCGCGGGGCGTAAATAGATGGGATGCACTCTCCGGGCAAAGCCAAATCCAGGCCGCATCACATACGCCTCCAAACCCAGCTGCCTCTGCCCCCCAGTCACAGTTGGTTGTTGGACACTCCGCTGATAGCAATGCTGTAAATGCTGAGGTCTAACGGGCGTACCTCTAGAAGGTCGGGTGTATTATATGTAGGCGCCGAGCACTTGAAAATGTACAATAGTGGTTAATCCCATTTGCCGCGAATTGAGAATGACCCAAATGATAGTGATCAACGCTCTGATGTTTTTTCTGCTTCTTCAGCCTCCTTCATTTTACGACCCAAGATCTTTGCGCTGACATTTCTGATATGCAGAGAGGCCCTCTTTTTCCCGCGTTAGTCGGGATTCAGCTCAATCGAGGTATATTCTCACCTCGACGCCATGATCTTTGCTGCGCTGATATTGCTCCAAGGCTTCTTCTAATTTACCGGCTGTAAAGAAATGTTCATATAAATATAGGGACAATAAGGGGAACACCGACTGGCTTCGAGAACAGCGGCAAGGTTAAACGCAATCTCGGGGTCTTCCGGAGAAAGCGTCGAAGCGATACTGGATCCGACATCAATATCCGGTTCATTGATCGAGGAAGGTCATTACTGCAAATGTTTCAAGGCGAGGTCTGGTCGAGCAACAGGTGACATAATATATGCCGAAGCAAGATCTGTTCAGAGGAAAATTTAAAATGAACGCGGTGATTGTTCAATTTTTCATGAACGTACTTGTATGAGCGTCTGGGCTTGAGGGTTGAAGGACAATAGATTCCTTCCAGGACGCAATCGCCTCATCAAATTCCTCTGACTGGTTTCAGGAAAGGCGCCGCCGTCCGGCGCATTGACATACTGAGATGATAGTGCGTTACGCCAAGATTAAACAGGGAACTGGCATTGCGCCGTATTTCAGCGCTTCTCTTGTACAGTTCCTTTGCGGCCGAAACGTCGCCTTGTTCAAGTGATGAATTTCCCAATTCCATACATCGCAGAGCCTCAACCTTCCGGGAGTTTATGGCTGTTCACGACAGTTCAGTGGCGTTCACCGACTCACCTCGGCTGGATCAGAAGCAGTCGAATGAGGTGTTGTGGATGTGGCCCATCCTGATTCCCGGGTTGGAGAACATAAATTATGTTAGATTAAACCCAGCTTACTCCTCGAGGAAGATACCAGAGCCCTGGGACGAGAGGCTGGCCTGCCTAACCGAGATACTGTCAACCGCCACATAAGTTGTCGGAGAAAGAGTGACGGCAGTCACGGCCCGGTCCGACTCGATCATCGCTTTGTCATCCATTTTTTTTGCCGTTCTCCTCCATGGCCCCCAAAAGCGAAACCCAGCAGCCCGATGCCTCGTCTTCCTCGTCGAATCCCACAGATTATCTCCGCTCGGCGACATTCTCTCGTCCAGAGACCTCGTCTACAGGCTTCGACCATGTAGCTACCGCCTCCGAACTTCTCATGGGTGCATACGATCCCGCCAAGCTGCATCCCCTCGCAGACCTGGGTGATAAACTGGACTATCTGCTTCTGGACGATGACAAAACAAACGAGCTTCCTGGTGCCTCTACCGCAATCCCATCCAGGGGGTGGAGTGATGATCTCTGCTACGGAACGGGCACTATGTATCTTGGGGGTGCGTTCAGATCTCTTTCAAATTACTGCATTTGATACATGGCGTGCTCCCGGTCTCGCTTATGCCTCTCTCACCTTATCTCTTCATCTCGGACATCCCATCTTTAGTCGCTCTTATTGTTCTTTGCCGTCACATGCTCAAGCGTTTCTCCAAGGGTTGGCACTTGGCGGGGCATGGGGCGTACGTGAGGGCGCTACCAGGCCTCTTGCGGTGTCAAATACGCGGTTAAGGATCAACAGCGTCCTCAATTCGGTGACTAGGAGAGGCACTTTCATCGGAAACTCGGCTGGGGTCCTCGGTCCGTAACTCTGCTACCGGTACGATCGACAGTCTTTTATGACGCTTTCTACCTTTTCTAGCACTCGTGTACAACGGAGTTAACTCCTCGATCGATGCTATGCGCGGAAAGCACGATATTCTCGGCAGCATGGGTGCTGGAGGAATCACCGGGGCGATATACAAATCTACCGGTGCGAATTCTACGTCTCATACTGATTTTATCCGTCGTCCTGATTTTTTTAAAATCACCATCAGCTGGAGTAAGACCTGCGCTCGCGGCGGCAACTTTCATGTCAGGCGTGGCAGGAATCTGGAGTTATGTGAAAAAGAACGTTTGATCATTGTCGGCCTGTGTTTAAACATAATCCTCCCCCTTACTCTGGATCTTCTCGCCTCATTGAGATTGTGAGCCTATTTCGAACCTGCCTTCCCCCGAACTGTTTGACTGGTATGATCTGAACACGTCGTGGTGCGCACACATATCGATCCAGTGATTTGGCATCTTCCAGAACCCGGAATGACTCTGTGCGGTTGTGTCGCCTCCACCCTATAATATAAATGATCCATTCTTCTGCCATTCTTCTCGGTTCCCAGTCCTACTCCTGTTGCTGGAGTCGCTCGCAGTTGCGCTTGTGCGCGCGGCCGTCCAGCATGCCACCTGATTGTCCTACAGATAATGCGCACCGACGCAGGCTCTTAGCCCGACGGCCGACGCATCGTCCGCAAGCGGGCTACAACCCGAAGGTCGGCTAATGGAGCTTTTGTCTTTTTTTTTTTTGACTGCTCATCAGATATTTCTTTTCCCGACTTCTTTTATGAACTCTGTCACGAAAATGAGGAATTTGCATCATGTGCAAGCCTCGAAAACTCACGCTCGTTCAAACTTTACGACCACATTTTCGGATCGGAGAAACCTTTTATCGAATGGCTCGACATCGACGAGCAGTGGCCACTCGTCGCCCCAAACGACAGCCGCGTCCGTTGGGTTTTCATCCAATGGTTCTTCCTCAAGTCGCAGTACTCCGTCCAGCCACAACTCCATTAAAGAATATGCAACGCACCGCCCTCAAATACGCTCAAATCCTCGTATTCAATTATCCTCTCTGCTTGCCAATAATCACAATCGGTACATCTCGACATGGTTTGTCTAACCGCCCGAGTTGTTGACGTGCTGGCCCAGAACATATAAGCTCACTGTCGTACAACACCCCCAAAAGACCGCCGAATTCGGGCATGCCAGGCTTTCCCGCCTGCCATTGACTCCGCCCATGGTCGTTCAACTGACTGTGTGGGACTCGAACGGCAACTCCATTATACCGTATGTATGCCTTCCTCGTTGCCGTTTTAAAAATCAGGCTGACGCAGCGTTGTGCAAAGTGAAGAAGAATTACCTTTTCTGATCGCACATCTTTCGTTATTCAGCGAGAACGGGCTCACACCTTTGGACATGGGGTCCTCTACGACCGGCCCAGGATTTAGACAGGGCATGCCCCAACCTATTTTATACGGTAATCTTGTATCGTCTGTGGACCACCTGGAAGACCAGAACGGCAACATGGGCCTTTTCTTTATTTTTCCAGACGTCAGCGTTAAATGGCGCGGCCGTTTTCAGCTGGGCATCACCCTAGTGAGGATAAGCAGGCGAGTCACCGCCGGGTCCGGACAGTCGCCTGTTTGCCTGCTTTATCCTCATTTTTTCTTCCGTAGGCCCGACTCGTCCGGCATCGCCGAGCAGGGCACGATGCTCGCGCAAGCACGGACCAGCACCTTTGAAGTTCTCCCTTACCACGAATACATCGCCGCCCGTTTGTGCTTCCTTAATTTTTGTTCTCGCGGACGCGGCTCATCCGTTGCTCAAGCTCAAACAAGACTTACGCAGACGTTTCTCCGTCAGGGTGCGAGGACCTGAACGACCATAATGAACTCTCCGCGACGACTATTATTATTTGGACCGCCCCTTCGTTCGCTGTTTATAATTACTTATTAGTACTATTCGTTCTGTGTTAATGTTACGCCTGGCTGCGGCCAGCTGCGATTTACAGTGTACACTCGGGGCGTCGGCGTCGGGCTCGGCTTGTCGAGACTCGGACCAGCGCCAAGCCGCGTAAGAGGAGTTTGAGGATGCTGTGTCTAGCAGTACCACGTGGCCTTTGTTCCGCAACTGACTGCGGTCGCCTCTTATAAAATTGTTCGCACTACATCCATCTTGCCTACGAATCTCACCACTTTTCGCTTTTACGCCAACTCCACGACCTTTTGAACGCCATGGCTGCCAATGATTATTACAAAGGACAGCAGCAGCAGCCGTACTACCCGCCCCAAGGTGCGCGTCAACTCGAGCGCCAAAATCCTACCCATTTTTGGGCGCCCATGTCGAAAGTCTAAACGGTTTTTGACGTTGATTCGTCCAGGTGGTCCTCAGCAGGCACAGGGCGGCTACTATCCCCAGGTGCGTTGGCTCTGCTCCGTTTCGTGATGTTACTTCGAAAGCTGATCATTTCTCGCTAGCAACCGCAAAACTCGTACCAGCAGGGGGGATACCAGGGTCAGCCGCAGTACCAGGGACCACCACAGGGCTACCCCCAGCAAGGCTACCAGCCGAATCCTGGTCCGCAAACCATCTATGTGTACGACCGGTGCTTTGTCGTCGTCTGTGCAGCTGTTTACTCTACCTAGGCAACAACCCGCACAGCAACAGTCCGGTGGCTCTGGCGGGTGCATGGCCTGTTTAGCGGGCATGTGTCTGTGTTGCTGCGCTGAAGGTGGGTCGACATTGCGTTGTAAGTTTTACCTCGACTGACTTGCTGGAACAGAGGTCTGCGAGTGCCTGTTCTGAGGTGGATGGGACTTTTATTTTTTTCCTCTAATCTTTACACGGTTTTTGTACTCGGACCATTTCATTTATGCATTTCGGTGCGGTTTCCATGAAAGAATTGGTTCATCCACATAAGAAAAGAAATACAAGAAAAACAGGTATCGAAGAAAAGCGATTGGGCCGGGTGATGCCGCATCAGGCGTATCGCATCTCTCCGTCTGAACCACCACAAAATGCTGTCGAGGCAGTTGAGTGCCGGAGCGCTGAGGAAGGCAGCCTCCAGCCCTGCTTTCCGCCTAAAAAGTCCCCTCGCATTTGCAGTAATCCATTCCCCTTGCTTCCCAATTTCAACCGAGTCTCACCTTCCAGCAGGTCCGCAATGCGTCCACCGCGTCGTCCTCCAGCGCGTTCGAGGTATTCGTCTTACCTTTCTTCCTCTCTCAGGCGTCTAAACTATCAATTTCAGTCGTTTCTCAACTCCCGAATGACCCTCGCATCGGTGTCTCTCTTCACTGCTGGTTCGGTAGCATGGTACACCCATCTCTACGGCTCCTTGCCCTTTCTGCCCCAAGTATACGCCGGCCTCGACAGCGACGAGGGGCTTCATCCTCCCGAGTACCCGTGGCCCCACAAGGGCCTCCTCGACACGTTTGACCACGCCAGGTATCTTTCTCCGAGGCCGCCCCGTCCGAACTCGTGCTCAGTTTTTTCTCCAGTATCCGCAGAGGCTATCAAGTCTACCGCGAGGTTTGTGCCGCGTGCCATTCCCTCGACCGCATTGCGTGGCGCAACCTCGTCGGTGTCTCCCACACCGTCACCGAAGCCAGGACCATGGCCGAGGAAGTCGAGTATCAGGACGGCCCCGACGACCAGGGAGAGATGTTCCAACGCCCCGGAAAATTGTCCGATTACATGCCGCCCCCGTACGCCAACGAGGAGGCTGCCAGAGCCGGCAACGCGGGCGCTTTGCCTCCCGATTTGAGTCTCATCGTCAAGGCGCGCCACGGTGGTGCTGTATGTTCGCGTTGAACATGTTTTCTGCACCATGCTCATCCTGGTGCGGTACAGGACTACATCTTTGCCCTGCTCACTGGCTATGTCGATCCCCCGGCTGGCGTGGAGGTCCGCGAGGGGATGAACTACAACCCGTTCTTCCCTGGTGGAGCTATTGGCATGGCCCGAGTCCTGTTTGACGGTCTGGTCGAGTACGAAGATGGCAAGTCGTCTCGAGATTTGTTTCTCTGGCGGTCTTGACGCGACTTTAGGAACCCCGGCGACGACGTCGCAGATGGCCAAGGATGTCGTGACATTCCTGAACTGGGCCGCCGAGCCGGAACACGACGAGAGGAAAAAGACTGGAATCAAGGCCGTTATTCTGTTCTCCACCATGATGCTCATCAGTCTGTATGTCAAGCGCTTCAAGTGGACTCCCATCAAGAACAGGAAACTCAGTATGTTTTTTCTTCTGTATCGCCCAAGTTGCATCTGCTCAGCCCGGATTCCAGTATACGACCCACCGGTAGATAAGACACATTAGAGGGGGACTCTTTGTTTTTACAAGCAATAAATTTAATTTCGTGTCCATATTGAATTTGCATGTTTGGTTTTGTGTCATCAACATCAACTCACTCCCTTCACACCGTTCAACATGTCTGCAGATGCATGGCCTCCACAGCTCAAGTGCGGAGGTTCAGCCTACTCTCGTCGCTTTATCTCAATTGTTCGTTCTATAGGGACTGGGTAGCGAAATGTCTGGGACAAATGACAGATACCAACAGAACTGAAGCCCAAGCTGAACTACGACAGGTGATCGCTGACGCTTTTGCGGCTCATACTCTCTGGACCACCGACTGGGCGGGCGTCCAGCTCAAGGCGTTGCTGCCTCAACCTGTGCCCCAATTCAACATAAACTTGAAGCGCAAAAAGTACGCATGATACACTCGCGTGCAATCCGCTAACGTCGGAAGCAGCCACGAAAACTCGCCCGCCTCGAAGAAGGTGAAGAAGGCATTGAAGAATAGCACGTCTTCGCCTGCTTTGGACCCCAATGACCGCGCGGCGGTAGAGCAGCGGGCGCAGCGATTTCAGCGGGAACACGAGATCGAGCGGGAAAAGTCGCGTGTCGGCGGGCAGGTGTCTCTCAAGGCAAATTACCACACTTCTCATCTGTTCAATGGCTCCAACTCTCGCTCTGCTTCGCCCTTTGGGAACTTTGGGAACCCTGATGATCCGGAGGCGGATCCAGTGCGTGTTTTGCGGTTTTGCGAAAGAGCGAGCGTTCTCACTTAGCATAAAATCGCAGAACGTCATGGACTGGGATCGGCATACTATCGTCGGGACCTCGAAGGAGATATTCAAGGATTATCTGCGGCTAACTACGGTGCGTCTTTGGTTGGTCGTCTATGAACTGGAGCGCCGGGCTGAAAGAGCCCTTCAGGAACCGAAACCGGAACAAATACGTCCCTATCCTATTCTCCAGCAAACCCTCCTCGAGCTAAAAAAGCGGTTCCGTGAACGGACACCGTACAACTGGATATGTAGTCAGTTTAAAAGTCTCCGTCTAGATCTCACAGTGCGTCGTCTCCCCATCTTTCCGAATTGCAGGTGGCATCAGGTTCTGTGTTTTCCTTTTTCGTCTTCGTAGGTACAACGCATCAAGAATGAATTCACGGTCCAGGTGTATGAGATACATGGACGGATTGCGTTGGAATGTGTACGGTATCCAGTCTTGCGTGACCTGTCAATATTTTCACCGGTGCCGTCCAGGGTGATATGGTCGAATACAACCAGTGCCAGGCTACGTTGAAGCTTCTGTACGACCTCGGCATCCCGGGCAGAGTTGAGGAGTTTACGGCCTATCGCATTCTCATGCTCTTGCATGGTCGCAATAAATCTGGTTCGTCAACGACTTCGTCCCAAGGCCGGATCCTGACGTCTTGCTCGTAGAGTTGAATTTATATGTAGGTCAGCTAACACCTAAACAGAAGGCGGATCCTGCAGTGCAGCATGCGCTCAGCGTACAGCGCGCACTTGCAATGGGAAATTACCACGCACTGTTCGGGTTGTATTCCACATCCCCGAACATGGGCGCGTATATCATGGATCATTTTGTCGCTCGTGAGAGAGCCAAGGCGCTCATGGTGATCACCAAAGCGTTAGTTTTCGTCCTGCGCCGCGTTCGTGTTGCTGACGGGTGGACAGATATAAAACGATACCGCTCTCCTTCATTCATCAAGAGCTAGCGTTCGAGAGCCTGCAGCAAGCCCGCGAATTCCTCGCCGACCACTCTGCCGCCTATTTCACGAACCCCACTAGCCCTGACGGACAGAAGATGCTGGACTGCAAGCCTGCGGGCCCCCAGCTGACGCAGGCGTTCGACACCAAATACCGGAAGGTGCTCATCCAAGGTGCAATATGACAAGAGCAGCAGGCCGGCCGCTTCTCGATCGATCATCCAGGTTATCTTTCCAGCCCCCATCTAACTTTTCCTCCCATCTCTCTCTCTTCTGGTTAATCTGTCTCCCGGACGCATCAACAGCACGTAATTATCTTTATTCGCCTCCTCCTTCATCGCATTTTTTCGTTCTCTCAAATCATCATGCATTGTGATTGCCCGTGTAGATGGGCGCAAGAATGGGTGGGGGGTGGTGGGTGGTGTACAATGTAATGCTGCGTAGGGCGTACATATATATGATCAAAAAATCAAACATTGCATTGCTCGTGGTCGCATAGCTCAGTCGCGCATACGAGCCGGGATAAATCGCCGGACGGTCACCTCGCGCACGGAATAATACTGCAAGCAGGCAGGAGAGTTGAGCACGTCGAGAGGTACACGCGACCTCGCCGGTATCGTGACGTAGGTCAGAATCAGAGTCTGCCGGAAGAATAGTTTGTGAGTCGGGACGCTGGGAGGGTACTGTGCGCGTACTTTGTAGACTTGGCTGTTTACGCGGTTGATCGTGCTGAGCCACGACCACGGGAATGCGGACGCGTTGTGCAGGTCAATGGAAGACGCTTCTTGGTCGGCGGGGTCTTCGTAGACCGGACAGACCACCACTGAAAATCTTAGAGGCGGAATATGAGCGCATGGAGGAGCGAGAGGAGGACTCGTCTACTCTGCGTGGTTGAAGACAGGACCCCGTTTGTAGAGCATATAGTCAACGCAGAACTTGATGCCGCTGCGGACCACCCAGCCCAGGGAACGGTAGTGGTGGTACACAATGTAGTTTATTAGAAACGGGTTGTCGAATTGCAGTACCGGTGTCGGTTTGGGCGATACAAAAAGTTGCGGCGTTAGATGTGCCGCTTGGAAGGCTATCCAGATTTGATGGATACTCAATAGTTCGTTCTATACACTGTTTTAGTGGGGTAACGGGCCTCGTATTTCTGGAGCTACCGTATGGGGGTCAGCAACGGTCAGGCAATCCAAATTCCATAGTAGGAAAAAGGCTTCAGGAAGGGTTAGCTGGAGGTGCTCGAGGTCCTCTGGCGGCTCTTCTTCCTGTGGAGGAGCCTCGTCCTGGGGCGTCACAGGCGTATCTGGGGGTTCAGTTGTTGGTGCTGGCGCCGGTTTCCACGTCGCGGCAGATGGGATCGAGGGGCCAGAGAGCGCGGGTACAACCACGCGACCCTCGGACTCGAAGACGGCTTCGGCCTCGGCTGCTACGGCAGCGATAGCCTTTGCGCGGTCAATTTTGAATTGTTTCCGCTCGGCGCGACGCTTTGCGGTCACTTCTTCCGGTGTCAGACCTGCACGAGCGATGGTCGATCCCGGTGCGCAAAAGATCGGGGGACATAGGGAGCTCACGGTTCCCTGCAGTGCGTCTGTTGTTGATCTGGCGTGCGAGCCAGCTGGGCTCACTCCTCGACAAATCACCCTTGCCGAAGAAGCCTCGCCTCCAGAGTATTGTCGAGTCGTTCTTGCTCGAGACCCAGACTGAACGGGTTGCCTCGTCAAAGACACCCTGACATTGGGGGGTCTCTACCTTGGTCAAGGTGAGACCAAGAAGCCCGAGGATGGAGCGGACGCGGGTCGGAGGCGGATACCAGAACACGATAGGAAGCGGACAGCCATAGATTCTGTTGTTGTCGTTGCGGCGGCCAGCAGGCTTGCTGGAGACAGGTCCCTTGCGCCCACTCGGTTTAATCAGGGACATTGTTGGGAGTCAGAAAGAAACCCAAAAAGGTAAAGACGCGACGCGATGAATCAACAAGGCACAACAAACGCTGAGTGACGTCAAGGAAATGGGCTTTAAGTACTGGCTTGTCCTGCCATCTCGACCCTTCTCTCCACACTGAACATGGATTCTCTTCCAATCGACATGTCTCACCCGGCGGTTCGCGATTATCTCGCCCTCGTCCGGTTCGTCTTGGACGGTTCATTCAACTCATCGCTCATCCATCCTAGACTCCAAGTGTTGACCCCCTTGTCGTTGCTCATAAATATCGCAACTGTCATGGTTTGCGCCCTCGCATTGAATCCCTCAATACACACGATTGCCAAGTTATTTCCGACGTCCATTTCCCCAAAGCCAGCCGTTATTTCAGGTATCTTTTGGGACTCTTTAAATCCTCCTCGGACTAAGGACATCCGTCAGTGTATGTGGCGGCAATGTACTTGGGCCAAATTGGATACTGTGTTCTACTCGTCCTCGCGAGAAAACCAGAAACAAAAGTTGACCACTATTCGCGCTCGATCAGAGCCAGAGCTCATTTTCTAACAGAGAACTCTGACCAAAGGAGTTGGGCTCTCCCTTGTGTTCGCAAATTGGATCATGGCTTTATGGGCGGTAGCCTGGGTAAGCCTTTCGTGCTCAACGTTATTTTGCCCTCATCGTGCCTAGGTTCTTGAATGGTTCCTGACTGCCACGATTCTGCAAGGCCTTCTCCTCATCCTGCTCCTGTACTCAAACATATCACTGCTCACATACCACGCCCCGACTACCTCCCGGCCCTTTGACATGGCGCTCATTCATGCCCCTCTCCGATTTTTCTTCGTGCTCCAATTCGCGCTCATGTTCCCGCTCACGCTCTTGTAATTAACTCGAGTTCTCCGTCATGCACGCACCTTCTAATGACTTTATTAGTGTGGAACTCGGCCTGACGTACACTCCAATGTACGATGGTACCCCGATAGACTACCAGTCTCATCCTTGGCCTGGCTTCGGCGTCGTCCTTGGCACGAACCTCGTCAGCCTTATTGTAATCGCTCTCAGGCGCGATATTGTGTGGTGTGTAGCGTCCACATGGATCGCCGTGAGCATGTGGGCATTGCGACCCAAACCACAGATCGTCTATGTGGGTGCATTCATTCTACGTGCAGAAACCCCACTTAAAGCTCACGATGAACAGGTTACCCTCCTCGTATTCACGATACTCCACCCTCTATCTCTGATCGCTGCTTACATCCACGCCTACTTCTACAGCCGGCAAGCTGTCGAAGCTAACGGCGCGGTCGCCCTACCAGGAGATGACCATCCCGGTTTGAACGCGAACCACCCATCGACGGAATCGCAAGTCCGCGGGCCCAGAGAAGTCGATGCTGAGGCTGTTTGGGGCGAGTAGGCACATAGAGTACTATTGCATCTTTCTTTAATTCCATGACATGAATCACCTGCAATTGACGGGCACAGTTCCGACCGCTGCACCGTGCTCCCCGAATACAAAACTAGCAGCGCTCTCGAGTGCAGCGGGGGTATACTCGAAGCACGCAACATAAGGTTGGGCGACGCTCGCCGACTCGTACGGCGCGCAACTTCCAACGACAATTATCGGAACTTGCACCGATTTAGCCAAGCGCTGCAATGAATCTAGCTGCCACAGAGACCGATCGGCGTTGCGGAGCGTGAATATCACCGCAGCGCACTCGGCGGACACCGTGAGCTCTGCACCTTGCTGATATACAGTGTGCGTGCATGGCGCGCGTTTACCAATCGATTCGGCGAATGCGAGGAATGAAGGGCCTGCCGTGTTCCGAAGCGCGCCGTCCTTCGTGCGCAAAATGCCGTCGGCGTCGTCCACCGCCTTGTTGAGGCTTTCCATGGGTGGAGTGAAAAGGGCGATGGGTTGGCCGGGTCTCAGTGGCAGCCCGTCATTGCCGTTGAGGAGGGCTGTCGACATTCGATACGCCTTGTCGCTCAACGTGGCGCCGTCCGTTTTTGCCTTGGCCCAGTGGACCGCGAAATCGTCTCGTTCGGCCAGGACGTCCTCCCAGGTGCCCGCAAACTTGTCCTTGAGAGCGTCAATTCTGGTCTCATCGAGGGCCAGCCGCCCAGATTCGACAGCCTTGTATGTTGCGAGAACGGCGCCGCGCTGCCAGGCTATTGTGTGGCAGATCATGACCACGTCCGCGCCAGCTTCGAGCGCGCGAACGGCACCCTCCTCGACGCCACACGCCCCCTGCGACGTGTCCGATATCGCGTCCATCTCCAGGCAGTCCGTCACGACCACCCCGTCGAACCCCAGCTCGCCGCGGAGCAAGTCCGTCGTGATCGCCCGCGACAGCGAGCACGGGGTGTCGCTGCCCGTCACGGCCGGGAGCGCCATGTGCCCCGTCATTATGCTCGCGACCCCGCCTGAAATCAGTGCCTCGAACGGGGGCAGTTCAGTCGCGCGCAGCTCGGCGGGGGACTTCATTATCCTCGGGAGAGCGAGGTGCGAGTCGACGGAGGTGTCTCCGTGCCCAGGGAAGTGCTTTGCGGACGGTGCGATGCCAGCGTTTGTGAGCCCCAGGGCCACGGCGCTGGCAAATGCGCCAACTTGCTGCGGATCTTCGAGACCATTTCTGAGTCGTTGCAAAATCTACAAGAGGAGCCTTACCATCTCCAAACGACCGAACGCCTGGCGAAAGTGTGAGATCGGTTGGGACACCGTGCTTAACTTGACACCCTACCGATAACGGGGTTGCGGGGGTCAGAGTTGACATCCGCAACAGGGCTGTAGGCCCAATTTATGCCCACTAGTTTTAGTTCTCTGCCGGTCGCAAAAGATACCTTCTCCGCAATGGCAGGGGACCCCGTTGCGGCGAGGGCCATTGCACCAGGGCTATAATAACATTGGTCGGCATTCAAACTCTGGGGAGGGGTACCACAGACAACTGAGTGCCAGCGTCGGCGCGACTGAAGGCCGAAACAAGGCCTGGGAATCGGTGAAACCAGGGAGGGACGCGCGATATTCACACCATACCATTCTCCTGGTCAATGCCGATCAGCAGAGGCTTTGCGTGGCCAGCATCCCGCGCTAGAGTCTGCAGTTCGCGAACTAGGGTGCGAATTTGTGCAGCGCTGAGGACATTGCGCTTCATGAGAATCACGTTGCCGATGTAGTACTCTTGAATGAGGGCCTTAATATCCGGCGAAACGGAATGTCCATGGAATCCAAAGACAAAATGCTGCCAGATCGTGGCGTTCTAGCAATGAAGTGGCAGGATGGGGAAGCTTACTTGTCCGATTCTCTTTCTTTCCGAGACGTCCATTGTGCGCTGGTGGACACCAAGCGGTGGCGGTCAAGAGCAACCTCTTTCAAGGGACTCGGCAAGATTACTACGCCGCGCCGCTGTGCCGCTGGCCCGGAGAACCGGGCTCACGTACACGTGACCGTATCGCGTGCCGTGCGCCGAGTCGGAGTCAAGTCGGACGACGTGAACTTGAAAATACTTCGACATGAAGGTAGTAGGCCGGCGAGCGGCGGGTCACAAACAGAATTTTCTTCAAGGGCGCTAGATATATTTTCAGGAGCAATTTTTTTATAGCAGCTTGGATCACCCCATCCTAAGTACTATAATACTACTTTCCTTTCAGGACCATCTTGATTTTTAAGGTCAAAGAAATCTTCGCACCCATGTAGCGAGACACGGATCGTGATTCCTCAATGGTGTACAACCTTAGTTAAAAGTTCATGCCTCCTCCGTAAACAGGTCACCCTTTGCCGACGGCGATCCTTTTTCTTTTGGGCTTATTGACGGGCTTATTGATGGGACTCAGCCTGGGCGGCAGCTCCATTGAAAACACTTAAAAAATGGCCAGCGACCTCCATAGCTCAACTCTAAATTCTAAATTCTAAATTCTAAATTCTAAAGAAGTCCTCAGTTTTTATGACGCTGAATAGAAGCTCTTGTGCAAAACTAAATGAGAACTATTCTCAATGAGCTATACTTGGCTTTCAACCTCCGAAGATTGGTACCCCGATGGATTAGACCGTGGCTTACCAAGAGTCTACCATACGAGACTATTGATGCCCCAAGTCACATGTACGTTTTGGCGACATTTTCGGTACCTAAGCACAAAAAGAACTAAAGTTCTGTTTGTGAATCTAGCTTCAAGAAATTAAAAAAAAAAAAAAAAAAATCGTCGACATGTATCATCATGATCATTGATAGAGGGCGCTGAAGGTTGGTTGAATTCAATCCACGCTTTGGAGAGGGCTACTGACTGAAAAAAAAAGGACATCTACTTCACTGGGAAGCCCATTGTGATGTTTTATGACCCATCCAACAAATGAACCCAGGTACAGCACACCCCAGAAATGGAAGGCTGAAGCACCGAAGGCGAGAACATACTTTTATCGTGGTGTGCCTATACTCCATCGGCGGAGGACATTGAAATTCAAGCCACAGCGAATCTCGACAGACGAGGGAGTTTGACGAGCTAGCCATTACGCTGAGAGGCCCGAAATGCCTTGCCGCGCTACATTGACATTGCGGCTCCGTGAATTGAAGAAACCGACGAGCCTGATACATGGACTTCGCCATGGAGCGAAATACAGGTATTATCTTCACCGACTATACGTCTTCAATATATCATAGCGACGAAACGAGCTTGGCCTGTGCCAATAGCGACGAATGCTGAGGTTGGAGCCGCAGACGAGTGACCTGACCTAGGCCTGTACCGTGTATGATGGATGCGGGGTGTACTTCTCGTGGGCCCGCTGGTCATAGAACCAAACTTGAGAGATACAGATCACAAGGCAAACGGTAACGTACGAGGATGCACAGATTCGGACGAGCTTTGGAGGGAATGGCAACTCAGCGAGAAATTTTCCCGGCCCCGAGTCAACGAGCGGAAAATCCCGCGAGATCCTGTTTTTGATGATGGAATGGTCGGAGGAGGTCGGAGGCGTCAGAGGAGTGCCGAGACAGGACAAGGAGCGGAGATGTTCGTGCCATCCATAGATCGTTGTAGTAATAGAATACAACAAGCTGGAACAAGCAGGCCACTCCTTATCTTGCTTCATATAGTCCGCATTCCTATTCCGTTTCGCATTGCTTGAAGTTGATGGTTGAGAGCAAGACGCGTCGACTGGCTGTCACGTGCTCGTGACCCTTCTGAATCTCTTGCACTGCAGCCAACAACTATTACAGCGCATTCGACGTTCTTTAAAAAATGTCAGAGCAGCGAAGGCAGCAAATAGAAGAGAAGAAGGCGAAGCTTGAGGCACTGCGCGTAGCGCGAATCGACAGAGACAGACTGAAAAGAACCCGGAATTCAGGTGTCAGTTTCCATCTCATGCATCCTTCCAAGTTGGTGAATTCCGTGGCCAGGCTGCTGACACACCACCGACTCGAGAGCACGACAAAGAAGATCTAAATGTTTTACTGGACGGTATACTTGGTCCAGGAAGCGGCAAAGGCACCCCTCGCCGTTCGGACAGTCCATCTGTACACCAGTTTTCTAGTTCTGGCCGAAATAGTCCAGCCAGTAATATACCGGTGGACCGCGCAAGTCCTCGACCTCCCTATGCTGTATCCTCTGGCGGTACCGACCACGTTATTGAACGGTACGAAACGCAGTTTTGTTACGATCGCCCTCTCATTGCAGCTCAAAGTGAGATGACGCCGCGACATCTACCGGATTTAATAGATATCCAAAAGGACCTTTTTGAATTCCCTCAGAAGGTTCACTGAATTTCCCATTGTCTCACTTAATCTGACCTGTGGTCAGACACGCACCATCTTGTACGACAAGGAAATTCAGACTGTCGAAGTTGAGACAGAGGCTCCCGAAGTGTTCGAAGACAAGATACGGCAGCAGCTTCTCATACAGCAAACACTCGAGTCTGAGCGGGTAGCTTATGAACAAGCTCTGGAAGATGAAGCAGCGAAACTTGACCGGGAGATTGAGCAAGAGGTCCGAGGTATGTCGCCGTTTTTTTACATCTGTCACCGACGCAACTCATCCGAATTCCCCAGAACTCTCCGAAGAGGAACGCGCCGCTTTCTTGTCAGACCCGAAAGTGCTAGATTTCATCGACGATTCGACGAAAATCTTCCATCGGGTATTGAATGACCATTATAATTACATGAGTGATTATACGCAAGGGACTGAAACTGGGGGGTGCGTATTTACTTCTGCTTGCGAAATGTGCATTTACACTCCTGATAGTGATGACTCAGAAGGCCGACGGGTGAAGCGAGTCTGTGAATTCTGGAACGAACGGTACGGGAAGAATCGCTCGATAACAGACGTTGACTGGTCCCCTAAAGTAAGCCTCGCAAATCCGGGCGGCAGTAACAATTAATTCTCCTAGTTCCCCGAACTAACCGTTGCGTCGTACAATAAAAATCACGCTGCGTTGAACGAACCTGCAGGAATTGTTGCCGTTTGGAATACCCACTCTGTGGAACGACCAGAGTTTGTATTTCATTCACAGGTCCGTCTCGCTATGCAGTCTGCAATCATCGTTTAACGATTCGAAAGTCTGACGTTCTTTCCGTGATGTTCTCGCCGTTCCACTCCAACTTAATATTCGGAGGCACATACTCTGGACAAATTCTGCTTTGGGATAATCGGTCAAAACATTTACCGGTCCTAAAGACTCCATTGTCTGCAGCTGGCCACACGCATCCAGTTTATGCCATTCAGATGGTCGGGACCCAAAACGCTCACAATCTTATCACAAGCAGCACGGATGGTACCGTCTGTAGTTGGCTTGTCGATATGTTAGCGCAACCCCAGGTTTGATTGGTTGGTTTCATGAGCTGCTCGATGTTGCTTATGACGGTCCAAGGAAACACTCGAGCTGATCCATGCGGGCCACAACAAGACTGGGGAAGTCGCGATCACTGCTCTGGATTTCCCGAATAACGAGACAACGACGTTTTGGGTCGGCACAGAGGAAGGCAATGTCTACCAGGCCAACCGCTACGATCGGGCAGGTGCAAAAGCAGGGTTGAACCAGTACGATGTGTACAAGGGCCACTCTGGGCCTGTTATGGGGCTTCATTTCCATCCGCTAGCGGGTCCCGTGGACTTTTCTGACCTGTTCTTGACGAGCTCAGTCGACTGGACAGTAAAGTTGTGGCGAGCCAAGTCGTTGGCGAAACCCTCGACGGCACCACAAGCAATAACGCCTCTATACTCTTTCGACGAAGCCGACGATTATGTGTACGATGTCAAGTGGCATCCGCAACATCCTGCCTTGTTCGGGACGGTAGACGGTTCCGGCAAATTCGACCTGTGGAATTTGAATACCGACACTGAAGTAGGCATTGTCGTGTTTCGTATTTGTTAAGAGATTGACAACCTTGGCTGTCGTAGGTCCCTGTGGTATCGACCAGTGTAGGCTCTGGCCGCGCCATCAATAAATTGCAATGGAATAAGGACGGTCGTCATGCGGCGATGGGAGGAAGCGATGGAAAACTGTATGTTTACGATATTGGGGACATGGCTGCCTCGCGGGGAGAAGTGGAATGGTCTGAAATGCAGAAGGTTGTCGCTGGGATCAATACAAATGGCGTTGATGCAGGGCGGTGATCATGTATTTTTTCTCTTAGTCGTACTCGGATCCTGGTGGTTGTTGGTGGGATAATACTAATGGTGTCGATGCAGCGGTGATTATCCTGTTTTTTTCTGCACTTGTTTCGGAGGCTGGACTTCGGGCCGGCGGCTCCGATTGCGCATATAAACGGAGTGTGACATAGACGCTGCGATTACACCATTCCTCTCCATCCTGCACACACCTTTTGCACAGATTAGCGTCTGTATCTCTACCATTTCATGGCCGACGAAGATTGCATCCAATATCTGGGTACCAAGCCTGCCACCCGACCTCAGTTACCGAGCCACCCCTTTCTCACCAACTCCCAGCGACCGGTCACCGGTCAGTGGAGGTTCTACTTTCTCGTTGCTAATACCAACTAACCACCATCGACAGGACTTGCTCTGCACATTGAAAAGACTTCCACCGAGGCTGGGCATCGTATCATATTCCGGAAGTCAGAGGAGCCGGTAGTCCACATCGGCCGCCGCCCTGGCTCGGACAGCGATAAACGCAAGAGCGAGCCTGGAAAGGCTTTCTTCACTTGTCCAGTGGTGAGCCGCCACCATGCCAAGATCGCCTTCTCCGACAGTGGTCATGTAGGACATGCGCTCCCGACACTGCTGAGGCTGTGCTAATTAGCAGCACAGATATATCTGTTCGATCTGACGTCCCACCATGGGACGCATCTTCGGAAACGAGAGGACGTTCTTTCCAAGCGGCTCAACCCAGAGACGCCGACTCTGCTCGCCGACGGCGATGTGATTACATTTGGCAAGTCGGTGGGCTCGGACAAAGGCCTCGTGCGGCCTGTCGTGGCCCGCGTCGAGCTCTTGTATGGATCTCAGCCTCCCCTTAAGCCCTTAGTCGTCCCCGATCTATCCCTTTCTGGTGCGGCCGAGGGACAGACCCATTCACCCCTGCGACCCCCCTCTGGCCGTTATGGCGTCTATGTCCCTGCATCGTCTGAGGCGTCTTCCTCATCTGATGAATTGCAGTCTCCCCAATCCCACGATTCTGACATCGAGGAGATATCGGGGCCTGCGGCAGCCCTTCCACCACCGTGGAAGGATAACAGCAGCGACTCGACGTCGCCTATCATCCAGAAACAGATTCTTAGCTGCGCACAATTGTCACCTTTCGGGGCGCCGGGAGAGTTTCGAGCGTTCTCTCCGGGGCCGCAGGAGATCGTGCGCACTTCTTCTCCTTTATTCAATCGCGAGTCCTTCTACAATGTCGGATTCGATGCGTACAGCAACGACATCTTTGAGGACGATGACAATTCGGAGGATAGTAATTCTTCGAGGTCAACTTCTCCGATGGATCTCTCTAGTTCTCCTGAACCCTCTGATCCCCCCCGCCGCTGAGAATAAAGCCAGTCTGATAGCCGTTGGCGAACCGGTCATCATCGGCGCGTGGCCGCGTTCGCGTTCGCCCTCTGTTTTCACTTCGTCATTTCCTCCCGTCCGAATCGTCGCGCCCGTAGAAGAATGCGCTGCCCGCGACGCCAGTTGTGAACGAGCCTTCCCCGAACAATGCGCCAGAGGCGCCAGATGTAGCAATCGCAGTGGAGAAAGATGAATCAGAGACGGCCGTTGAGAGCAGCGAGGTCGCGCAAGCTCAAAGCAACGCTGGCTACCATCAAGGTACCATCTTGAAATGGTGTGTCTTTAGTTGCTGATTTGCATTTGCAGGCGGGAAGTTGCGAAACTCCAAGCTCATCGCCGCAAATACAAGCAGCGTTTCAATGACAATGTCCATGCCACGGGGGACAAGTTTTCCGACCTGGAGGAAAGGACGGCGGAGGTTCACGATCTATACAATTTCCTTTCGGACAGGCTTGAGGAGAATGTGGACGCATGCCATCAAGCGGCAGGCACAGGTCGATGCGTTGCAGGTCAAATGGATGCCACCGCGGAAATCCCCCCCGTCGCGGTTACGCCTGTGTATGCGGACGAGGCTAAAGCGAGTGCGAAGGCACTGGAAGGGTTGGTCGCTGGTTCGTGCTTGCCCCAAATGATGGAGTCGTCTCAGACGTTGATGCCTATTACAGAGATGACCGTGCTTCGGGACAATGCGAGGAAGGAGATTGCTGATGAGCTGAGGGGTTTAGTCAGAGACGCCCAGATCGCATTGAAGAGCCTCACCGAAGAAGTCGAAGCCCATGTATGTTCTTGAAAAGGCTTTAGACGATGCAAGAGTCGCTGACACGTTTTCTAGACCACATCCCTGAAACGGAAGCGTTCCGAGGGGGCCGTGGACGAGGCAGAACCTGAGCGGAAGGCCGCAATCGCGGCGGAAAGCACCACCCACACCACCGCGCAAACGCGCGAGGGTCGGCAAGGTGCTTGCCCAGACTGCTACAGCGGTGACAATTGGTGCTGTAGTGACCTGGTCCGCGCTCGCATTCAGCTAGGTAGCGATGGACGCAAGTAAATTGCTTTGGGTGTAGGATATGTACGGCTGTGGGTGTATATGTAAATTAAATAATGATTTTTGTTCGGGTACCCGTCGGCTTGGCTGAGATGCGGACCCGCGGCTTTCCGCGGTCAATATCATGCTCCCTATTTGTCGAAACACCTTATGATCTGCCGGACGAGGCTCTTCCTATCCTCCCTTCATCGTCCAATCTCTCGCAACTCCTCCTTTCGGACCATGACCTCGCCCGCCGACTTTAAACAAGTGCGTCCCCATCCCGCCACGCGCTGTTATC